>PVKN010021309.1:0-15586 GCA_004027915.1 Capromys pilorides
GCACACCATGTCTAGCTACACCAGCTTTCTTTTGGTTGGTGTTTGTGTGGTCTATCTTTTTACATTTTTTTACTTTCACAACTTTCTTTGATACATTTTATAAATAGCATATTATTTTTTCTTTAATTAGTCTAATACATTGTGTTTTAATTTGAGTATTTAGTCCATTCGCATTCAATGTAATTACTGATAAATTTGGGTAATAAAAACCATCTTCCTATTCGTTTTCATTTTGTTTGCTGCAATATATTTTTTGTCTTCTTTCCTACTATCTTCTGGATTAATTAAATATTTTTATTAGTCTGTTTTCCTCATCTGTTAGCTTGGTAATTATAAACTCTTTTACTATTTATTGGTTACCATAAAATGTACAGAATCTATACTTAATTTATCCAGATCACTTATAAATTAGAACTTTTACCTTTTCCGGGACCATCCAAGGTCCATATGAAGCATAACTTTATCTTTTGTGTTATTATTATCACTACATTTAACTGCAGAAGATCCTGTCTTATTGTTTATATAGTCAATATTTAGTCACACTCGCCCTGGCATGTGTTTGTTTTATCTTTATCATTTCCATGATCATTGTTTCTTCCTTCAAGAGAGCACCTATTAAGTGGGGGTTTGTTTACCTTTGGTTTGGTTGCTAAACAGCTCTGCTGGTGATACCTTTGTTGTTTAGGTGTCTGTTTGTTTGGGGACAAACAATTCATGGGTTGAACCCAGGAACCCAGGGATACTTTTTCACTAAGCTACGTCCTCAGCACCATCACCTTCCTTCTGAGATAGGGTCTCATTACGTTGCCCAGATCCTGCTGCCTCTGCCTTCTGAGTAGTTGAGATCATAGGCATGCTGCACCACATCTAGCTTTTTCTTCTGCTTTGATGTGAAAGGGTCTTCATTTCACCTTTAATTTTGAAGATTTTATTGTTAGGCAACAAATTATTGGTTAGTAGTTATTTTCTTTTGGTTCTTTGAAAATATCATCCTATTTTCATATCTTGTTTCAATTGAGAAACTGTCAAATAGAAAGCCACCTGCTTTCTAAAATTTTTTGTTTATCATTGGCTCCAGCAGTTTTTACTATAACATTAATTCAAAGTTTGTTTCTGTCTGAGTGTGTTCTACGTCAGGTTTGTAGATCTTCTTCTATCTGTGGCTTGACTTCAGTTTTTGAAAATTCTTTTAGTCAGTATCTCTTGAAAACTTACATTCTTTTTCCTCTAATTTATCTTTTGGGGACTCTAACTATGTATATTATGCATATATCTTTGTTCCCTACATCTCTGACTCTTTTCTACGCTTTCCATAATTGTACCTTTCTCTGCTTCGAACTGGATATATTACCTGATCTTTCTTCCAACTCACTGTTTCAATTTTTGGTTCTACTATATTATTAAATTCATCTATAATTGGTTTTAATTCTTGAATTTTTATTATAAAACTTTGACTTGGTTCTATTTATAGCTTATACATTTCTGTAGAAATGCTTTACTTTTTTGTTTTGATCTATTAACTACTTAGAATTTCGTATTTCTTAGTGACATAATCTGGATAATCTGGATCCCCTTTTGCTTTTGGTATTCACTCATCTTTCTTTTCATGTTTTTCGTGTTTTTACTGAGATATGAGAAGTCATTGAGCTAATTTAAGCTTTAAAATGATGGCATTTTTCTCTAGAAAGAACTTTTGTTCTGACAGGAATCGAGGGAGCACCGTAATCTAATTTCAGGGGTTGAGATTGTTTAGAGTGGGGCTTTAATGCTGAAATTAATTGAATGCTCAACAGCGGGATACTGCCCAGCTTTCAGTGGCCCCATCTCCATTGCGAAGGTATCATAAGCCTTTGAAGTTCCTAAACTCTAGGTGTTTTACAAGGTCTTCTCACCTAACTGCAGATACTGAACTCCTACTTTTTCTTTACTAGGTAAATAAGAATGTCAATAATTTCTTAGTCCTTACCCACATTTAAATCAGCAGGTACCCTGAAAAGAACATGATCTCCAAATATGAGGCTTTTCTCTCTGGATTTCCTTCCCACTCTAGATCATGGCTCTGTAATTCTGGATTACCTTGTGGGCTATCGGGTAGATTTCCTGACAGATTTTCTAGTTGTCAACCAGAACACTAATCCAGATTCCTAATGTACTTATTGTAGTCCATGTAGACTGGTCTGACAAAATACCTTAGGCTGTGTTTTGATAACAATAGAAGTTTAAGGGATGGCAAGATAGCTCATCAGACCAATCACCTACTTAGGCAAGTGCATGGACCCCCGTTTGATCTCAGGTACCAGCATGCCGCATGCTGAGCCAGCAACTGAGTCCGGGCGTGATGGGCGTATACCTGTAATCCCACCACTGGGGAGGCTGAAAAACAGGAGAATCTTTGCAAGTCAGTGATGAGACCCTATACCAAATACATTTAAAAATAAAATAAAATAGAAATTTATCTCTCATAGTTCTGAAGCCTGAAAAGTCCAAATTCAAGGCCTCAGCAGACTCAGCACTTGGCACAGGCTCTTTCTGTGTGCATGGAGGTTGCCCCATTATGCTATAGCCTCTGTGTGAAGGGTACTTGTCCCACTCCCGAGGGCAGAAGCCTCAAGTCTGAACCCTTTACAGACCACCCCCCCAAATAGTGTGACACTGAGGCAGCAAATGCCTATTATCACAGCATGCAGCAGCTGAGGCAGGAGGATTACCATGAGTTGGAGGCCATCTTGGGCTACATAATGAGTTCAAGGCCAGCCTGAACTACATAGTAAGACCTTGTCTCCAAAAACACAAAACAAACAAAAGAGATAGCTTTCTTTTTGTTTTCTGAGCCTTTTCTGGATGACAGGTGTTCCAGATCTGCTCAGCTATGATAAAGAAAAGCACAGTAACTGTTGAAATCATGATGATTTTGCCTGTCTGTGCTTTGTGTTGAAAACCCTCTAAAACCCTTCCAATCATCCTTCTCTGTACAAAGTTGAAGAGATACAGAGACCATACATCATACCAGGTATTGAAGTGAAATTTAAAATTAAATGAAAGCAAGAAAATTAAAGCCAAGAAAAATTATAATTATTGGGTAGAATTGAATTAACTAGAATGAATACTATGAACAGAAGAAATAGAAAATCACAAGCTGGCCAGAAAGGACCATCATTAGTACAGCCAGATATACAGTTGTCCTTAGCCTGCCATAGGACCCCACTCAGCCAGGGGACAAGTGAACCCTCTGTGGGGCTAAACTGCATGATAAATAAGCCTTGGACACTGGGTGGTGAATGCCCTATAACAGAAGAGCTATTCCTGAAGAATAGAGTCCTCTTGTCCCAATTGCCAGTGATATGAAATATAAGATAACACAGGCCTCAGGATGGTATCTTTCACCAAAGACATTTATATATGTATATTTGCTTCTGCTGACAACCAAGCAGAACAAAAGACTTGCATGTGGTCATTGTATTACTTAGCATAGGCTACACTGCTGTAAGAAATGGGCTTCTCCAGTTTTGAATTTGTCTTTCTCATGAAAGTATAGGACAGTAGTATACGTAGACCAGGACAGTTGGTCATGGTTTAGACAATTCTTTGCCTCTCACTGACTTAGACATCTGGGTTGCTTCCATGCTGTAGCTGTTCTGTCCCCTGGACTTTGCTTTTCACGCATAGGAGCTGTGCTGGGTGAAAACATCCAGACTCCAGGTACAGGTCAGGGAATGCACACAACTGTCTTCTACCATCTAATCTAGAGGTGGCACACCTCACTTGTGCTCACATTTGTAGGGAGAATATTAGTCACATGGCACCAGAGAGCAGCAGGGACACATAATCTAATGAGTACTTGAGTAGAAAACAGCATTCCATGGACAGTTATCGTTCCCTGTTACAAGAGTAATGAAAAATAAGACTCAAAAAGTAATAAAAAGTAGAAGTCACTTTGACTTCCACTTCACTGTCTCAAACCAACTCAGATTAGGACTCTGCTCTGTAACCAGTGGCTATTTCTAAGCAGGGAAGTAAAATGATAAGAATATGTCCTTTGGCCATATGGGATAGAATAGGTTGTGAAGACCATTTCAGATGCTATTGGAACAGTCTGAAAGTAAGAAATAAAGTAAAGGCTGGGGAGATAGCGCAGTGGCATAAGCACCTGCCTAACAAGTACAGGGTCCCAAGTTCAATCCCTGGTACTGCAAAAAAAACAAAAACAACAAAAAAAACGATGGACAAGTGTCATGGTAGTAGGAAAGGAAAAGAAGAAAAACATGTACCAATACTGTTAGGAATACACAGAATTTCAACAATAAGAGAATTGCAGGTGTTGATCACCTTATACTTATTTAACCCTCAGACAGTATATTTTCTCTATCTTGCTAATGAGGAAAACTGAAATTCAGACATAAGTTGTGAAAGAAGGCAGGTGTCAGTAAGAGTTAGAGGTAGATAAGTGACCATGTGGGGCATTTGTAGATTGCTCTGCAAAGTCTGTGGCCATATCGATACATTTTTAGGTACTGCTAGACATTTTAGCACCTAAATTAGTTCCTAAGAGTTTCATTTGTGTTGGTTGAACTTAAGCTTTATGAAGTCAGTGACTCCTTTTCCTAGGAGTCCTTAGCCCAATGTAGCACATGTCTGGAAATATTTATTTAGTGACATTGATTATGTTGTTTTAAATGTTCTAATAAAAAGTGAAGGGCTGCTAATTAGTTACACATGAATCCTTTCACTCTATCCATTTTCTGAAAGAGTATTTCAAAGCTCTCTTGCCTTTTAGTTGTTACATATTGATTATTGAGAATTTTTTATTTCTTCTAAATAAAAGTCTTTGATTAAATGTGTCTGCTCCTTTGTTAACAGGTAGATGCTGGCTGGATTGGATTTTGGTCCATAGTTGGAGGCTGTGTTGTTGGAATAGCTATGGCAAGGTGAGAATACTTCATATCAGATGTGAGCCCACAGAAGAGGGGCAGATTCCAGGGAGAAATCTGGTCCCTTCAGTAAACTTTCAAATTCAGAGCAGAGCCTAGCAGGCTAAGGTAGAAAAGGGCACCATTTAGGCTATAAGAAATGCACATGCAGAAGATAGAACTGGCTGCTACAGGGAACTTTCTCAGGAGTGATTCTTCTTCAAACGATTTTTAGAGACTGAAAATACATTACAGTGTCATTAAGCTGACTCGCTCCATATTATTAAAGAACAGGCTCTTCAAATGAAACCCAAAGGAAGATGATCTAATAAAGGCAAATCAGTAATTAACAAGAATTTTTAAAAGGAGTTGAACCCTTTATGAGAACCCCTGTAGACATTCCCACTGAGGCAGGTTTTTACTTCTGCTCCTTTTTGGAAATTTGTCCCAGTGGTCATTGCATTTTGATGAAAAATGTCCATGAAGGTTTCTAGTTTATCAGGCTCTTCGATCGGAACTTGTTATAATAGCACCTTTTTTTGTGAATCCGAAAAGAAACCAGTTTCATTTACTCTAAAAAGAATGAAAATGTCATTCTTTTAGGTGACTGCCTATAAAACTACTCTTAGTGTTTTCAAAGAGATAATATTCATTTACCTACCAAGTTATTTTACCCTGTTTAATAATAATAATAATAATGACAACTTTACTAGGAGGGGGAATCTAATTTTATGTTAGAGACGTCAAATAAGATTTCAATATCTAAATAATCAAAAATGACAGAATAACGAAATAATAAATTGATACTTGCTTCTAACTTACTTTCTTTGGGGTTTCTATAAGTTAGGAGAACATAGGAATAAAAGCTAGGGGCCAGGGAGATAACTCAGCAGTCTAAGCGCCTGCCTAGCAAGTGCAAGAACCCGGGTTCAATCCCTGGTACTTCATGCTATGCCAGCCCCCCATCAAACCGGCCACCAAAACCAGGTGTGGTGGGGCGTGCCTGTAATCCCAGTGCTGGGGAGGCTGAGACTGGAGATCACTACAAGTCTGAGCTGTGTAGTGAGACCCTGTACCAAGGGAAGGAAGGGAGGGAGGGAGGGAGGGAGAGAGGGAGGGAGAAAAGGAAAGGGGGGAGAGAGAGAGAGAGAGAAAGAGAGAGAGAGAGAAAGTTTTTTTAAAAGAATCAAAGCTAAAGAAGCTGGGTGGGAAAATATTATTTGAAGGAAATCATTGCATTGATACTGAAGTACACTGGCCTGTCACATTTTGATAAGAATAATACCACTGTCTCTAAATAAATCTCCAGGCCAATGAGGGTGCATCATCACTGATCAAATACCTTTGTGAATACCAAATAGTTGAAAGAAGAAGCCATTATGTATCAGGAATGACATCTCATATGTTCCCTTCTCTTCATTTTCTTTCTATAGCCCCTGAATTTTAAACTATCTATATATAGATACAACTAGACAGAATAATAACAAGTAAGACATTTCTGCTTTTTAATTGTTGAAATGGAAATTCTAAAAAGTACTTCCCTTAATCTGTGATCAGAAACCAGTGTTAATAATTTCTTTAGCTAAAAGAAAAGAATTTCTTTAGCTTAAAATCAAGTTTAAAATTATTTTCTTAACACATTTTTTGAGAAGTCCCTAGAATGGATTCTCCTCATGTATACTTTGAGTAAATGTTTTGTAGGTCTGTTGCTAAAGACGGTATTCAAGGTACTGCCTTGTAGTTCTTAACAATACTCTTCGATGGTATCAGTACATTTGAAAGGACTGGGTGCTCAAAAATAACAGGCAGGTGATGTAGTGCATGCCTGTAATCCCAGCACTCAGCAGGCTAAGGCAGGAAGTTCACTCCAAGTTCAAGACCAGTCTGAGGTACATAGTGAACCACTGTCTCAAAAAATAAAGAAAAAAGGGCCAAATATGGTGGTGCATACCTATAATCCCAGCACTCAGGAGGCTATGTTTGGAGAAATCAAATAAGATTTCAATATCTAAATAAGGTGGATTGCTACAAGTTCATGGCCAGCCTGGCCACATAGTGAGTTCAAGGCCAGCCTGATCTCCATAGTGAGAATCTTTCTCAAACAAAATATCAGGCCATAGTGGTCAGTTTATTGTTATATGATCAGACTCTGAGTAACTTTCCTGTAGTTCAACTCTGAGTTTACCATAAAGTATTGTAATCTGTCATTTTGTCACCTGCCTATCTTGTAGCATATCTAACTATAGATCAGAAATGTGCTTTCTAAACTTGGAAATATGTCCAAGGGTTCTGTATGAAAACAAATCTTGAGTAAAACTACATCTATTTTTGCCACCAAAAGATGGCATCAGCTCCTGCAGGAAGTCATTGGCATCTACAAGACATACACATGATTACCATTTCATGTCAGATAGGTACAACACAAAGAATAGTATTGAAAGTGTTACAGTTAGCAGTCACATGACTACAATAGAAATTATAATCAATTTTTTAAAATTCAAAATGGAGAGAACAAAATGTTATATGGAGGATGGGATCAATTTTTCTATAATAAGCACAATTCTAAAAGACAAAGTAAATTATGTATAGAGACAGCCAGAAGTTCGTGCTTTACACAGTCCACAACCTGCATGTGAGGAAAAGCAATCAGAAAATAGAAAAATATTTGGTATGCCTTTTAGTTTTATGGTGATTCAGAAAATGTTCGTGATGTTGAGAACTTAGAATGCTATAAAAGTTCCTAGACTTTTACAACAATGCTTAATATTCTAGATGCTGAATTTTTATGCTCAGGAAGTTTACAGTCTAATAGGAAAGACAGATAAATAATTGCAGAAATATGATTGTTTCCAATGCAGAACAGTGCAGTGTGGTGAAATAAAATGGAACGTGGAGTTGGTGGGGAGGGCTCATTCAGGGATCAGAGAAGGCTTTGTCTCACTGAGACATGAATGGCCTGAGACAGAAGCATGAGTGGGCCACTGGGGCCCTAAAGGTCCCAGCCTTCCAGCCAGATGGGGCACATGAAAGGCTCTCCAGTGCTGTGGAAAGCAGCCTCAGCCCCTGTGTATGCAGAAGCCCAGTCATAAGTGAAAAGAGGAGCAGAGGCAGGACCTGACCACACAGGACCTTGCCAGCTGTTGGGCAGGCATTTGTAGCTATCCTTTAAGTTTGAATTTTGTAACAGTCATCTTTGCAAATTTGTGTCAGTAAGTTAGCCTGTTGTCTAAGACTTGGATGTGTATTCATTATAGAATGTTTAGAAAATACAGAAAAATAGAAAAAGTAAGTGGCATTTAAAAACTCACAATTTATCCTATGAGTTACAGATATTAAACAGATAACAGTTTGTATGTTTTATAAGAAACAAGCTAACATCATACGCATGAGAAAATTTGTTAGCTAATAAGCTTAAAGATAAAAAAATGTAAGTAGCTATTAAAAGAATGCATGGAAAGTTCTTTAACTAACAGTTGTTTAATGATAGTTGTGTCCTAATTTAAATAGCACTTGGAAGTCCACTTAGAATTAATAGAAATTTGTTTCTTTTTAGATTTGCAGATTTTATCCGGGGTATGCTGAAGCTAATTCTCCTCCTCCTCTTTTCTGGGGCTACCCTCTCATCGACGTGGTTTACCCTGACCTGTCTGAACAGCATCACACACCTGCCTTTATCCACAGGTGAGAACAGGCTGGTTAAACTTGAGTAGCATAAATATTTTCTGTTCACAGACACACAGATGTACATGTTCTGACCCTAGACCATTTTCTTGTTTTCTGTGCGTAATTGTGAAATGTGCATGGAAAAATATAGTTCATTTAAAATTTACATCAGACGGGCTGGGGAAATAGCTCAGTAGAATAAGCACTTGCCTGGCAAGTGGAAGGGCCTGAGTTCAATCCCTGATTCTGCAAAAAAAATAAAATAAAATAAAATTTACATCAGAGCATAATACAAAGATTTTTATTTTAGTTATAGTCATTGTATCATTAAAATCAATGAGGAAAATAAGGCAAAAAGTTATGACATTTAAAGCCTGCTTCAATAAAAGTCTTTGATTTAGCACCTGAAAGTTTATTTTATAGTTGGACTTATTACATCATCATTATAGAAAGTGGAAATACTTGTTGAGAGTGTGTTACAGTTAGCTTACTTAGCCAGCCTAATTTACCCAAAACATTTGTAGTTGCTTTATTTTTATTATCAATATTCAGGGTCTGTTTTTCTCTGCTGCTGCTATAAATTACATAAATTTAGTGACTTAAAGCAACATAGTTCTATTATCTTCTACTTCAGCAGGCTGATGGAGACCAAATGTGACCTCACTGGGCTAAAATCAAGTGTGGAACTCTGGGAAAGAGTCTGTCTCCTTGCCTTTCCCAGTTTCTAGACCCCAACTCTCAGTCTGTATAGACAAGTCCTCCCAGCGTTGGCCCTGGTGCCTACCACCCAGAGTCATGTCTCTCTCCATACTCTTCCCTTGCATCTCTCTATCTCACTTTTGCAGTTGCTTGCCTGCACATTGAGCCTACTCTGATAACCCTGGATAATCTCTCATTGTTTTGTTTTAATGTATTTGGTACAAGGTCTCACTATACAGCTGGACTCATAGTGATCCTCCTGTTTTCAGTCTCCTCAGTGCTGGGATTACAGGTGTGTACCACCACACCCAGTCTCAGTGGCCAGCTCAGCATGCCCGGTGTCAACATGACATGTGGTGCTGGGGATTGAGGCCCAGGCCCTGCACTTGCCTAAGAAAGCACTTAGTCCTACTGAGCTATCTCACCAGCCCAGTCTCTCAGTTTTAAGCTCAGCTGATTAGCAACACTAATTCCATCTCAGCCTTAACATTTACAAATTCTAGAAGGTAAGACATGAACACCTTTGGGGAACAGAGCATTATTCTTTCTAGGCAGGATATTTTTTAAGTTATTGTAATAAATTATTCTATAAACTGAGGGGACTGCAGCTGTGCTTTCCTTTCTTCTAACTATACTGCTTCTAACTATAATAAGGTTCATATTATCCAGTGACCTTTTAGATTATGTGCTTAATTATAGGCTTATTTTTATAAAAGCAGATTACAACATTGTCATAGCAAGCATTTGTTATGAGTCTGGTAAATGAGAATCTGAAAGTAGCTCTGTAAGTGCTTGTGATCCCAAGAAATGTGCATTTTGTGGGAAGCCATGAGGAGGCTTCATTTTCTCTCCACTTAACCTAGGAATGCTGCATAACCCCTTTGGATCTCTGTACTCTAAAGTAAAAGAATTGGCAGTTCACCTGTCAGAGCTGTCAAGTGTTTATAGTCAGCCATTACTTAAAGGCCTCACCACTTTTACAGAGACAATATGCCACAAGAGAAGGTTGACCCAGACACACTATGGGTTCACCTCTCTGGAGAACCACAGCAAACTCGCTGGCAGCATCAGGCTCAACATCTGATAGACGCCCCTGAACCTCCCATTGAAGGAAGGTCCAGTGTCACCTGGAGACTGTGCTGCATTCTTTTTGATGAATTCTTATCTTTGCAAAGCTAGTTCTCAGCATTTGCTATGATAAAAGCAACTACTGCACAAAATCAGTGTGAAAGAGGAAACAAGGGCAATGCTATTGAGTGGACTCCAAATTGAGACATTGTACAATGCCCATCTGATGCGCATTCCCCATTAGTAAGTAATTGCAGGTATTCAAAAATGAAATAAAACCCTTTCTTTCAGTTTACGCATATTACTTTGTAAATAGCTACTGAATTATTAATATATATATATGTATATATATATATATATACACACACACACACACACACACACACACACACACATATATTAAATCGTTTGGCCCTAAATATGCAATTAACAGAATTGGTAGCTGTTCCTTTTGGCTTTGGGGACAACATGAAAAATTGCTGAGACAGGAAAAGGCCTTGGAAACTTGTGCTTGTCCCATCTGCTGGCAGCCCTCTCTTTACTGTGCACATTGTTTTGCCTGCAAAGCCCAGTTGTCCAGAGTCATAATTTGTGACTCCTAATATGTGAAGATACTATGCACTGTTTATGTACCTGTGTTCCTATATCAGGGTTTTTCAACAATTTTGACAAGTATTCCAGCCCATAATTGTTCTCCATTTTATTCCAGTATAATTGTGTGACTTAACAACTGGACAACATTCTGGTGGAGCAATTTTATTTTACAGCACTTATCCATGGCATTATGGTTGGATTTTTCATGGTAGTGTATGTCAAGTATGCATCTGTGAGATTTTCCAAAAACATAGTGTTATGGTTTATGTCTAGTTTTTCCCTCAAAAGCCTCATGCAATCATGGGGCAAGGACTTCTAGAGTTTGAGACTTGACTCATGATCCACTGAGATTATGGGTTTTAGTACTGATGGGACTGTGGGTCTGAGTACTTCTGGGATTATGGGTATGGCCTAAGGCAGACAGGCTGAGGCAGAGAGCCTGAATGTAATATAAAGAGAGTCAGAGAGTCAGAGAGACAGACTCAGGTTATTGCTCTCTGTGCCCTGGTTGGTCTGTTGCCTTTGTCGCAATTGTTGCTGTTCTGCCTCCATGAACTGGATGCTCTCTGCCCTGTTCCACTCAGCCTTGGGCTAGCCAAATATGAACTGAAACCTCCACCAACTGTGAGCTAAATAAACCTTTCCTTCCTTCATTTTGAGTGTCAGGTGTTTGTCCCAGCAACGAGTAAAAAGTAACTAAGACAGAATTTGGTACTGCAGGAGTGGGATCATTGCTGTGACTAACCTGACCATGTGGATTGTGAGTTTTTGGAGATGGCTTATGGGAAGAGATAGGAAAGGACTTCAGCTGGATAAACTTTGGCTGTATGGTAAGGGAGATTCTGGTCAGAGCTCAGACCAGAAGACAGGCTTGAAGCCTGGGTAGAAAGAATGGCTTAAGAGCAGAGATTGGAAAAGTTTAGAGAGGTCCTCTACTTGTGAAGAGCTGGAAAAGCTTCAGCTGCTCTATAGGAGAGATTCTGGTCAGAACTTAGACTAGAAGACTGACAGAAAGCCTGCCTGCAAAAACCAGGTTGAGGAGGTTTCTGCTGAGAAGGACAGCGTTGGTTGTTGGACTCCAGATGATTTGTGCTATGGATTGGCTGAAAGTCTGTTGGAATTTTGCTCATGCCCAGAGACTTTGCCTGAGACTGAGATTAAGCATGGTGGACTGATTAATCTTTCAAGAGATTATTCAAAGCAGCAAACTATTGGGGCAGTAGCATGGTTATTATTGGCAGCTTTTAGCCAGATTTATGTTGAAACTCAAGAGCAAAGAGTCAAGAAGGATGATTTAAAATGTTGTAAGTTTGGCCAGGAAGGAAGCACCAGAAGAGCTGTGAACTACAAAGGTGGAGCTGAAAGGATCTCAGTTGCTGGGAAGGAAATGAGAGAATCAAAACGATGGCCTGAGGGCATCACAAGAGGTGGCAGCTCTCCAACCCTTGCAGGCTCAGAATTGCAAGGGAGAGAGATTTTGCCTTGAGAACAAAGCCACAGAGAACCAAGTACTAGAATGGCGGCAGCAGACAAACCTGGTTCCAAAATGGCCCCGGCATGGAGAATTTTTTTCTCGGAATCAGGATCAGAGTGCTTAGCAGTCTAGGCCCTTGACCCCTACAGTCAAGAGAGAAGGAAGGCTGGCTGCTACTGCTCCAGCTGGCAGCAATCCTTGGCATCATCCACGTGGCATTTGTTTTAGGCACGTTCAGAACACAGGAGCTCTGAGGTTAAGAAGGTTAAGAAGGCTTCCACCTCAATTTCAGAAGAAGGCCTTGGAGGCCAGGAAGTGTGTCCTTGAGAGGGCAGTGTGTGAAGTAGAGAGTGAGAAGCCTATTCACTGGAAACCCCAGAAGTTTGGAAAAGCCAGGAACGTGGATCATGCAAAGAGATAACAAAGTTGGCCTAAAAGAGAAGTCATGGGAGCTACCACAAAGAGTGCCATAGGGGTGGGGCCATGTAAGGCCTTTGGAGCTCACAACTCAGCACAGACTGCTTCAGATGTTCCAGTTGGAACTATGGGATTTAGTGTTTGCCCTGCTGGATTTTAGACACTGTTGTTTGCAACTTTTGGATTGGTAGTGTTTATTTTGTACCTTTGAATGTTGGATATGTTTAACTTTTCTTTTGTACAGGGACTCACAGTTGAGTTTGCCTTCAGTGTTGGAGGAGACTTGGGACTTGGACTTTTCAGCAGTGCTGAAACTGTTGGGACTTTGGCAACTCTTCCAGATGGACTAAAATGTCTTTTACACAAAGGGATGTGCATGAGACTTTGGGGGCCTGGAGGTGGAATGTTATGGTTTATGTCTAGTTGTCCCCCCAAAGCCTCACACAATCATGGGGTGGGCACTTCTAGAGTTTGAGACTTGACTCATGACCCACTGGGATTGTGTTTTAGTACTGATGAGATTATGGGTCTGAGTACTTCTGGGATTATGGGTGTGGCCTAAGGCAGATAGACTGAGGCAGAGAGCCTGAGTGTAATATAAAGAGAGACAGAGAGACAGACTCTGGCTGTTGCTCTCTGCTCCCCTGTCGCTATATTGTTGCTGTTCCGCCACCATGAACTGCTGCTCTCTGCCATGTGCCTCTTTGCCTTGGGCCAGCTGAGTTAGACTGAACCCTCCAGTAACTGTGAGCTAAATAAACCTTTCCTTCCTTCATTTAGGGGTGTCAGGTATTTGTCCCAGCATTGAAAGAATAGTAACTAAGACACATAGTGTCAGGTGCATGATGAGCAGATTTCTTTCCCTTGAATTAAGTTCAAAATATTCATTATAAGATAGCACATTCATTTTTATGTTTTTTCTACCTAACAGTACACAATTAACAGTTTTATCTCTTGAGTAGAGGCATAAAGTATAAATTTAATTTCTTCTGTTTTTGTCTTGACTTGTGTAGTGATCATGTTTTGTTGTATAGTTGAGGGAAAGGATATATGAAAACTATACACCTTTTTAAATCTTAAAAGAAAACTGATTTGAGTGACCCTGGTCAAGACTTTTCCCAGTCTGTTTAGAAAATAATTACATTGGACAGAAAGCAAAGCAGAATGTTAAATTAAGTCAAGGCCAGAATAGAAAGATTGAGTTTGATAAGACTGCCTATGGTAACATGCAACTTAAGATTCTACTATTGTTTCAATTCCAAGTCAGCTTTTGAATATCACTTAGATAATCCCAAAAGATACATTTTTAGGTTATGACTATACTGGGTTAAGGACTAGATTTCTTCCATTTCTTCTCTGTAATATATAGCCTTTTTTCTCCTCTCTCTTTTTCTTTCCTGATAGCATTTATCTTCTCTACCAGTGTAAAAATCTAGAGTATGGACTTTTGCCTTGTAAATTCTGATCCCACTCTATTAGCTAGTAGAGAAAGGAAGGAAGGAAGGATGGATGGATGATGTATGGATGATGTGAGCCTCAGTAGACTATTGCTATGGTAGTCTGCAGCCATAATCACTCTTTATTATTCAGCACTAGGTTTAGGAAGGCAAAAGAGCACATTTTAATGGAACAGTGGAGAATTTGAATAAATCTATCACATATGTTCCTACTGCCTTTGTAAAACCTGACCTAATTCCTTTTAAGCAAGAGAGGTTTCACAAAAGGGAACTTACTACAAAATCTAATTATAGACAAACCTAGACCTTTGGATTGGTATTTAAAGTCAATAATGGCAAATTCATGTTTCTTTTTTACTGACCATTCTTATTTAATCAGAAAAATATCTAGTCTTTTTCCTCTTTCCTAGCAACTATTTTTGTCATGGCTTTTTATATGTCAAAATAATCTATGTGGAAAGTGAAATACAATCTTGTGCCACACAAGGATGTTTCTGTCAAAAACATATGACAATGGTTCCATAAGGTATTATCACCTAGCAACGTTCTCTCTGTCTTACCTTTGTGTAAGTATAAGCTGATGTTTGCATGACAAAATGATCTAATGACAAGTTTTGCAGAATGCGTCCCCTGATTAAGCAATCTAAGACTGTACATGCATGATTGAAACTGTTGACATAGTGAATCCAAAGCTCTTTATTTTGTTCAACCTACATGTTATAAATGCTGCTGCCATCTCATTAAAGCCTCCTGTTTCAATCTTTCTTTTGTTATTAGTGTTGCCTTCTCTGCAAAAGAAAACCTAGGCTGGCGCATTCTTCCTAAAGGAAGGCTGTGCTGATGTACTTGCTGGTGTGGTTCTTCCTAGAGGCTATCAGCAGTGTGTCTTGTTCTTCCTTAGAGAAACTCAGTATTTAAAATTGCTTAATTAATTAATTGGAATATTTACAGTAAAAACCTCATGACTGAATAATGCAAAACTTCAAAATTCTGAGGCTTATGCTGTGAACAAAATTATGGAAACACTCTACCTTATCTGAGAATGAGATGTCTATCCCTGTTAGCCACACACAATCATTTTTTTACTGAACAGAAGAATGTTTGGAAAATGACATTTTGAAAAATGTTAGCACTTTGGTGTTGAGTTTACTGAAACAATATAATTTGACTAGCCAGGCATGGTGATGCACGCCTATAATCCCAGCACTTGGGAGGCTGAGACAGGAGGATCGGTGTGAGTTCAAGATCAGCCTGGGCTACAAAAGTGAGCTCACAGCCAGCCTGGACTGCATAGTGAGACCCTGTCT
>PVKN010021310.1:0-15586 GCA_004027915.1 Capromys pilorides
ATATATATATATATATATATATATATATATATATATATATATATATATATATATATTATTCATTTGTAACTTTTTGCTATTTCAATTTATTTGAACTCATTTAAACAACAGAGAAAAAGTAAAGTCTTTCAGATAAATTTAATTCCAATTACTCTGACTCCTTCAAATCTTCTGGCTACAATTTAAAATGTTTTCCAAATGGGCATGTTTAAAAGGTTATAATTCACTTGACAGCTGGAGAAACTTGGATCATTAAAGGGAAACATAATTAACATTATTTTAATGCACCCTAGCAATTCTCTACACTTTCACAGCATAACCGTTGCTCTTTGACATTCTATGGCATCCCTGCCTCACTGTAGGCAAAGGACTCACCCTATTTATTCATTTAGTACATAAACAACTATTGAGCATCTGCTATTTTCCAGGCTTCAGGCTAAGTCTTGGGGACAAAAATATAGTAAGACACAATCTCACTCTACTTCTCTGTCTCTGTCTCTCATTGTATATAACTCTCTCTGTCTCTCTGTCTCTCTCTGTCTCTCTGTCTCTCTGTCTCTCTCTCTCTCTCTCTCTCTCTCTCTCTCTCTGCAGGTTATAAATAAGGAGAGTAGAGAGTGAAAGGATGAAAAAAGAGAAATTACATAATTATTCAGTTGGATCAAAAAGAAAATAAATTGGAAACAAGAAATGAGTCAGAAGAGAATCAATGGAATTCAGAGGAGAGAGGGGGAAAATCAAGGTAAAAGAAAGTATAAACAGAGACAAGAAATAAAATGAGAACAAGTGTGTTACTGTGTTCCCATAATCCCAACACTCTGTGAGGCTGAGGGAGGAAGGTCAGTAGTTCAAGTCCAGGTTGGGCAACTCAGTTAGACTGTGTAGCAAATAACTAAAAAAAAAAAAAAATGAAGAGCTGGGATGTGGCTCAGTGTGAAGGTCCCGGGTTCCATCCCTAATGAAAAAAAGAAAAAAAGAAGAAACAAACAAAAGTCAAAGGCAAGAAATATGGTAGCAGTGGAATTTATATGCTGCCATTATCATATATATGCATGCAGTTCTTCATATTTTCTAGAACTCAAATAACTTTGATAATAAACCTTTCCTGCAGGTCCACTGATATCAGCAAAAAATGTTCTTGAATCTTGTTACCCTTAAGGTTATCTGTCTTTTCTATTTTAAATCATAGACTCTCATCAGGATAATTTAGTCTATTCATGAATTTTTTCCTGTTTTTCTCTGCCTTTTCCTTCTTCCAGAGAGTTATGGGAATATTTCAATTATATTACATATGCAGATTTCAAACAGAATCCTATTTCTGGCATGAGCAGGTTCTGCTGGTGATGTAAGTCATCTATCCCAGTTATAGGCTTCCATGGCTACCAGAGCAAAGGACGCATATAACTGGCCCTTCCTGCCCCTGAAAAGCTCTGTTACCTTCAACAGCAAAAGGAGCTTAAGGTGTAGATGGAGTCTGGGGTGCTAGTTAGGTGTCACTGATTGCAGAGGTTATTGTTCAGCTTCTGAGTGGGATGAATACAAGCACAAGGGCCCTAAATACTGGAAGCAGGAAGCAGGATCCCAGAGTCTGAAGGAGTTGTGATTATGGAAGGCCTAAACCACAGCTACCTTGCTGCCCTTGAAGATGAGAAGAGGCCACTACCCGAGGTTCACTGGGGCAAGCTGCAAAGCATCAGGAAATTAAACTGTCTTTGAGAAAGAAGTATGATCCTTCAAGCCATGACTATGGCACTGTGAGGCCACTGTCGCTCCCAAAGGGACTCAGTGGGGTTAATAGGAAATCTTGTTTCTAAAAATATTTTTGACAAACCATGGGGAAGCACATCCTTCTCTCTATCCAGACCCCCTTCCAAGGGCCATAAGGTTGTTCCACATGGGTAAAGGGCAAGTCTTACATGCACTAGAAAAAGAGGAAAAAAGTGGGCAGAATCCTGTCTTTTTCTGACCATATTTCAGAGTAGGAATTTCCAAATCCTACCCTCAGTGTGCAGATTCTATCAGTACTGGGTCTCTTTCAGGGATTCAGACAGTTTCTTCACCCAGATTTTGGGGCCTCTGATCCTCCAAATATTCCTACCCAGGTCTAAGACTGCCGTTCTCCTCCCATGGAGGAGAACTTGCCTTAGGTTCTACCTTCCATTCATTATAGTCTATGGCTCAGAATGAGAACATTCACCTCAGTCAAACTGTGGCCTTTTAGGTTGAAAATAAAATTTCATAGAAATGTGTGTATGTTTGCAATGTATAATGATGATGTTCATTTTAGTGAACTGGTACACGTTTATAACTCATCTTGAATTTTTAATCTGTTTTCTCTACCTCTGCCCTGCCCTATGTCAAAACTGTCTGCCTTTTCCTTTCCAGCCATCATTTGAATTTTAGAAAATTCTATTCTTTTAGAAGAGTGTGGCTTTTGCAATTAAAAGCCTTTCCTTGCATAATGATGACTTTTGAATGCATTTCAAGAGTATATTTTCAAGAACACAACACTGAGTTTCCCTTTCCCTCATCTTGGTTCTCTACTTTCCTGGAAATAGTAACTGACAAAGCTTCAGCCAATGTAGGCTGGTAAGCAGAGACTTGCTAAGACTGAAAACTTATAGTTATTCTATCATGGAAGGAAAGGAAAGACAGGGAGTGAGTAGGGAAGGATGTAAAGAAGCATGGAAAAGAAGGAAGGATGAAAGAGGAGCAAGGTAGACAAGTCAAGTGCACACAACTGATCTCCCTCCAGCTTCTTTGGAGATCGCCCAGTTGTTTTCCAAAGGTTACACAGTCCTTGCTTACTTGTAAAATATCTCTATTTCCTCCACATAACTTTTCCAACTCCTCATGATATTGTACTCCCTCTTTTCTAGAAGATCCCCTTTCCTTCATGAAGGTACTTGTAGCTTGATTCCCTGTTCTCTCCATGTGCTGCTGGGACACCCTTTTTGCCTCTACCCATTAGGCAATGGACTCAGGCAGTGTGCATATGCAGTGTTTATCTTGGCTAAACAGCAACCACAACTGCCCCTGGGATCTCCAATGTGATGCTGGGAACAAATCTGCCAGTATTTCTTGTGATTTGGGTTTCTGCTTACTTCATTGGATTATGACACAGTTGCAATTCATTCCTGTCACAGTGACTTCACTCCTCTTAATACTGAAAGTGCACAGGCCTTGCACAGACCCTGGCAAGTGTCACATCATAGTCGCTTCACAGAACTTCACTCCACGCCTTGACTCAGCTCTTGTATTCTCCTAACAAGTCCTTTCAGCAAACATACTCAAAGCTGCAGCCAAACCACTCAGCTCAATAGCATTCCAGTGTCAATAGACCAACAAGGGGTAACTAAACCTTGCTTCTTCTGCTAGAGAGAATCGACCAGTAGTGTGCTTTCCTTTACTCCTACAGTTCAACTGGAATGATCTCACATTATTGTCAAGCACACTCTCCTCTCTGTCTCTCTCCTGCTCATTCTCAATTATGTGCTACCATATTCAGATATTCTCACAAATACTCACCAAGTTAAAAACCTTGCAGTACCTGTCTTTCTTCCCTTGATCAAATGCACAAGGGAATTTACACATGTCTATGCCTCTTCTAAAGCCTTGCTTTTTTCTTTTCTCCCCTTTTTCCACATTGACTTTCTTTATTTTCTCCTCCTCTGACATGACCCTGGTTTTGTGTTTGAGTCTTGCTGTGAAAAGTGTGAAACACATCTGGGAACTTTGTGGTACATACATGTGATCATTGGAGACAGAAATCTTGCAAACTGGAGCTACAGGTTCCGGACTTTACCTTGAGGCTCAATGGGATTCTGCAAAGAAAACTTAAAACTTAAGTTTTACAAAATCATTTTGAGAATTACAAAGGTCATGAGCCGAACTGGGGTTGTTACTGGAAAGGAGGAAAACAAGCTGGAGTCAAAGACCTGTCTTAAGGGAGGATCGCAGCTACAGAAAGGAGAGGCCAGTGTGGGGAACTAAGTTAGAAGATGTATTGAGATATTCATTTCTTTTCTATCAAGTTGATATAATGAGAAAAAGTAGGACAAGATCACAGTGTGATCACAGTTGTCATAGTAAGTCTTTATGAAGTGAGTCCTCTTGGGACATGAGTAGTGGTAATCTTCACAAGGCTCCTTTTTAGGCTGGTGTATGTGACAAGCCTATACATGGAGAGGGATGGAGGAGCTTGTGAGTTCAGATTTTCACTCTGGCTATGAAGTGCTTTATTTTTATTTCTCTTATGTCTGAAAAAAACTAATTATTATTCTGAGAGTAAAAAGCATGTTATCAATGTGTTCATTCAGGACAATTAGTTCCCTGAGAATTCTAGAACATGTCTTTCACACATTTTTAAAGATCAGTTCAATACGTGCAATAATTTCATGTGCACAAGGGAGTGGACATCAGAAAGGTAGAGCTCATGGCTGGGGGAATTACTGCAAGCTCAGCCTTTCGTTTAAAATGCTGGGACCATGGAGGAGTTTTATTATGAAAATGGGAAAGATATTTTAACACCGAAATAATGAAGGAGGTAGAAACTCTGAAGCAGGCTTCTATCTCATTGGTCACAGGAAAAGACTTTGGTCTGACACTCAGAATCTTGGTAGGAAACCTTTGAAAATTTATTGAAGATGTTCATATCTCTGAACCCTCCTTACATTTCACAGGCTTCTGTAATAGTAATAATGGATGCAGACTAAACAACAGATAACTATGTTAGTGCAATAAAATCCACAAGACTATATGTGCTTCCAGAAGGGAAACTAGTGAAAGTTCAGCCAAGGACACCTAGAGCTGAGTACGCTATCATTTGAAACCTGCCTGAGGGCCAGGTGGATTAAAACACCTGCTTAGGCAAATGCAGAAGTCTGAGGTTCGACCCCCAGGCTTGCTGTGCCAGCCCCACCCCAGGGCACACTGAGATGGTGTCTTAGCTACTTTTCTCTCCTTGCTGGGACAAATACCTGACACACAAGCTTAGGGGAGGAAGGAAAGATTCATTTAGCTTACAGTTACTGGGGTTTCAAGGTGGTGCCCCCAATTTATAGGGTCTGGAGGAGAGGCTGGGGTGCTAGCGTGTCCAGAATGATTTGCTCCATACCTCCGAGAGACTGCTGCCTGGGGTGGGGCTCTGGCAGCATGTTGCTGTCAGTTTAAGGGTTCGTACCTCTCTTAGCTATGCCCCCTCAAGCCCCGCCCTAGTCCTTTGGCCAGGCCCCTCAAACTGTGCACTTGACAGCCTCATGGTTTACATGAGGCTTTGCGGGGGGACAACTAGATACAAACCATAACAATTGAGACTGAATGTGGTGATGCACACTTGTAATCCCAGTGCTTGGGAGGCTGAAAACAGGAGAATCACTACAAGTTCAATCTATGTAGTGAGATCTTGTAGAGCCTATGTTAAATACATTTTAAAAAATGAAACCTGTCTGAAGCAGAAAGAAAATATCTCAAACAAAATAATTACTCTCAAAGACACCTAACATACTTCACCAATTTCTGGGTGAAGACAGCCGGAAATGAACCAGAGCGCTCCTATTATAAGCATACACAGATGAACAGATGAATATGTGTACCGTATTATTAAACCTATGTGCAATATTTGCTATACTATATGCAAAATTGTACTATCTGTCTATTCATATCATCTATCTATCTATCTATCTATCTATCTATCTATCTATCCATCTATCTGATGCCCATTAGCAACAGTACTCAATACCCTGCTTGCCTGCTTGCTCTGTCAAGAAGCAGTTGTATACCTCCTTATCCAGCCTCCTATTTGGTGAAGGCAGACTAATAGTTTGAAACTAGCTGTAGAAGAAGTGCTTACCAACTGCATTCTTCAAATGTTATTGATGAGTGATTGTGTGTGCATGTTCATCACTGGTTTTAAATGCATCATAGTAGTGCAGCCTGCTTTCCCTCAGCATTATAGTCTCTGAATCCTCTTCACCCAGCATAACGCCTATCCTGACATCTACCCCCTTGATGAATGGGCAGAGAAAAGGAGGAGAGGTTGTTTGGAAGAACATGAAGGGACTCTTCCTCCTGATGAAGTTTTTAGGAGGGAAACCTCACATTTAAGGCTCATGTAGAAGTCATAGCTGGGAAAAGAAGGGAGAAGTTCTCTTAGGCAGAAGGAAGGTGTAGGAGAGTGAAGAGATGGGGCCAGAAAGCAAGAGACCAGAAAGAAAGCTGGAACTCAAACAGAGGAAAATAATATTTTAGGAGATAAATACACAGGGCACAATAGCAGGCCAACCTGAAAAATCACTGTTGATAATTCCCAGTATTATCCAGTATCATAGATGAACAAAGATAGACACAGAGGAGGAAAACATTGAAGTCCCTGCTTCACAGTGATGTGTCAGACACGACAAGCCTGGTGCTTGGTGGTCAACCCTGGGAGTAACTTCAGAGAGACTATCTCAAAAAAACAAAATAAAACAAAAAAAACAGACCAATTTGAAAGGTTTATATTTCATATTTAATAGCAGCAAAGCAACCGAATACTATCCAAAGTGTTGCACATTACGAAGTTCCAGTTGCTTTTTTTTTTTTTTTTTTTTCCTTCATTTTCTCTGCTGGGCTACACTGAAGAATCTACACAAAGAACAGCTTCTGCTTCACATTTGTCTTCAGGGAAGCACACTCTCACCACTCTGGCATTTCATTCAGGAAAAATACTGGGTAGTCCGTTGGGTTTTGATAAACTGATGAAGTTAGCATTCTAAACACATCTTTCCTGAGGTGCAACAGAGAATAGAACCTTTTAGAGGTGGTAGGAAATAAAAGGAAAATTCCAGTGCGGCCCTAGACATATTCTCATCCAACCACTTTTTAATATAATAGTGGAAAATGAAGGTCAGACAAGCACTTTCTGTGGAAGATAATAAAACGAAGTTTCATCCTCTGCCACTTTCACTCACACATAATTTTGATGTTGTCTCTTACATTCAGAGTAGGGTACTTTCAAGTCAACTGCCTCATGTTGGCCACATGTGCTTTTGAATCATACACACCTGAATACCAGCTCCAGGTTACAGCTGGGCATCGCACCAGAGACTACATAACCTCATTATGCCATAGTCTCCTCACTTATAAAATAGGAAGTACCATAATCTACTTTGTAATGCTCTTGTGAGGATCAGCAGATCGGTAGGTAGTTGTGTAGTGTTTTTCAGGGTGTAGAATGAAAGCTTGTTTCATGGTAATGAGATTGGTTTCTTCTTATATGTTGATGTTTTTGTTGATACTGATGATGCTGATATTTTTATTTTAATTTAACCTTTGGAAGAAGTCTTTCAGAAGTTAGTATGAGTATGCAATATACTCAATATATAAAGCAGGGGAGAAAACATATTTTTAATATGTTTCAAGTGTTGTTTGATAGCCTTAACAGTAAACTACTACTAGTTTCTCTCTGGAGAGCTACTACAATTTGATGAAGAGCTTATGATTTTTAAGCAAGTCCTCTCTGTCGCTGGACCTAGGTGAAGTTTTATGGGAGAAGATGGCAGAGTATAGCCATAAAATCTTACAAATGTCTCCTAAGAATTAAACAGATGAATCACCAGGGCCCAAAGCTGTCAGCTGCCATGACTACAGAGTGTTGAGACTCATCTGTTCATGACTAAAAGTGAGTGGGGCTGTAAGAGTCTGTCTGCAGATGACCCACGGAAGGCCCACTTAGCATCATGATATGGACCTCTGCATGGGCTCAGGGGCACCGTCATCCATCACCCGCACTGCATTGAGCAGACAGGTGGTGCAAAGCTCCAAAGGTTTCAAAGACACCAGCTCAATGACAAACGTTTGTTGGTGATAACCTCTGGTCTTAGGGTGTATTAAACTCTGCTCATGCACACATCATCATTCCAACTTTATTTCCCACCCATTGTGCACACAGGAGCCAGGGTGATCTTTTAAAAATCAGACTGGATCTTGTGATTTTCTTGCTTGGAGCTGTGTGATGAACTTCCACTGTGCTTTGATGGCATCCAAAGCTGTTACTTCAGCCTCCAAGGAGAGCAATCAGTCTCACCTCTCTTGCCTGGTCTCAGTCCTCTCCATCTTATCTCTGCCCTCCAGGCATCAACCACTTTTCAGAGCCTCAGACACAAATCTGTTTTTCTACTTTCAGAACTCACAGCTTTTGTTCTCACTGCTGGGCTCCTGCTCATCCTTCAGCTCTGGGCTTAAATGTCATTCCTTTGTGGAGTCTTGCTTAACTCTCCCCTAGAGGATTCCACTTTCCTCATTTTTTTCTTCTTGCAAATGGCTGTCTGAACTTCTCGGATGTCTATTTACTTATTTATTACCTGCTTATGACAGCAGACTTGGTCTATTTTGCTTGCCACCATATGTCTAAGGTATTTCAGCATCGGGCACTTATGAGGTAATCTATATATCTCAGTAAGATAGTGAGTGTGTTCAGCACTTCCAGTAAGTCAGTTACTATATGAATCCCTGAGTGTAGATCTTCTCATGATGCCCTTACTCCAAACTCGTGATGGCTGTGATGGTTAGTGTTTGTGCATTTAATCTGAAGCAATTCAACTAGTGGGGGATATACACTGTTCATGCTCTGACAGAATTTGGGTTTCTAATCTCTACTTTCTGGTTGCATAAAAGAATGAAGAGTTTTTGTCCCTTGTTATTGGGTGACTATTGCTAGGTCTCTAAACTTTGACTCAGGTGTCAGGTAAGCACCACTCTGTCCAAAATGATGCCTTTTTGTGGTCATTGCCACCCACAGTTTACTTTCATGGAAGCATTTTTCACATAGTTCTGGTATTTAGTGGTTTCCTGAATGTCTCCACAACACCTAGCATTTTCTTTTTGGTGGAGACTGTGTCTTTCTCAGTCACTCTCTATTCTATTCTCCTCTTTGAATATTTAAATAAATACTGAACACTTATTCCATCTAATTTTATTGTAGAGAACAGGAACATAATGATGAACAAATGCTCAGACCTCCAAAGCTTCTAATTTATGGAAAAAGAGGATAGACACTAAGCATGCAGATCACTGAATAAATATAAGATACTTTACAAAGAGTTTCCCTTTGTTTTTCATTGCTATGATCTAATACCTTGGAGAAACAACTGGTTTGAGCCATTTTTGTTCATGACTGGATTGAATTTAGGCCTTTAGAGAGACAAAACAAAACATGGCAAAAGGTGGTGGTGGATGAAGTCTCCTCATTTGATATGAACAGGAAAGGAGGAAAAGAAAAGTTGAGAGAGAAAAAGATTGAAATGAGTACCCAAGATCCTGCTTCCGTGGCTTACTTTTTTCAAAAAGACTCACCACCTAAGATCCTGATACCTCCCAATAATGCCATAAAATCATCATTTTATTTATAAGTTGAAACACTGATGAAATAAACATCTTCATAATCTGATCATCGTCTGAAAACCCCATCCTTAAAATCACAAGTCTTCAGGGATTACTTTTTAGATCTACAGGTAATGAATAAGTCTTATGAATAAACAAAATTGGAATGGGATTATTGGGGTTCTAGGAGAAGAATAAACTATATTACTTCCCTATGAAAGTGACATTTGAGCAAAGACTCAAAGTTAAGAAGATCTGATGTGCCAGGGGCAGATGTGGTATAGAAGATTTCAGCTGAGAGTAAGGTAGTCCTGTGCCAAGGACGGAGGCAGGGAGACTGGTGGTGTCCTGGCCAAACCAGCTCATCCCTGCTTGTCTGCAGCCCTTAATCACCCATCTATGAGAGCTCCTGTGGCCTTGTTCACAAGGCCCTGTACTATGAGCCTGTAGCAGAACTTGCCCACTTTCTTCATACCTCTAGATGTTGGGCCTCTCAGGAAAACGTTCCTTTCAAGTCAGCCAAAACCAAGCTCTGACGATCTCAGCATTAAAATAGTGAGAAATCCTCCCTTAGCCTCAGATGTCTACACTGGCTCTGCAGAAGACCATTGATCATCTAGCAGCAAGTGGGAAGGAGTACCCTGAAGGGCAAGTGCTCAGCTGTTACAGACAAAGGGTGAACAGGAGCCAGGAAATGGATTGTTTGTCCTACTCTATGCGGGCTTCCAGAAACCCGAAGAAGTCGCATTTGCAGGGTGAGGTAGCAGACACGCTATGAGGTGCTTTCCTTCACCTGCTGCTTCGTTGTCCATGCTGTAATTGCTCTTGCTTCCCAGAGGCAGCACCATCACAGCAGGACCACATAAGATTTTGCCTCTGGCTGAGTTGAAACTCGATGAAGGAAGAGAGAATGAGGGAAATGGAGCTGAGAAATTAGACAGAGTTGAATCTAGAAGACTTCAGGGGTCAGAGTAAGAGGTTTGTATTTATTCCAATATCAATGCATGGAAAACAAGGTTATTTAGAAATATTTAGAACCATCACGTTAGATACCCTGTGGGTAGCAGTCTGTCACTAGCAGAGCTGCAGCTAGGCATTAGGAAATACACACATATTTATTGACAGACTGCATGGGTGCATGCTCCCTCTGACAGGTTTAAGTTCACTGTTAGCCTGGGTCGAATCATTTATTGCATATGTGCACCCACTCATCCATAAATGTTTGTGGTAAACTCAAATAGCTTGTATACACATTTTTATTTCACCTACTAGCTTTTCCTTTCAGCCCATAAACTTTCTTCACTCTTTTAACTTCCATCCATCTCCATAGGCACCATTTTTTATTGAATTTGGGAAAGCAGCCTGATGCTGTTAACTATGATTTAAGACGTTATTTAGTAAGACTTAGCATTTCTAAAATTATTCTGTGGGTGAATTGAAAAGAGGGATGTTCTTTTGTTGAAGTAATTAAAGTTTAAGTATTTCACAGGGAAGATGCTTGCATTATCTCTCCTCACAAGCTCTGCAAAGTATAAATGTGGCCACTTCAATAGAAGAGTTAAGAATTTAAGCCTTTCCACACACGCCTTCAGGCCTTTCCTTTTCCATTGAGGATAACTGTGCGTGCTGAAAATTATTGATCTCTCGGAGGGCTGCTATTAATCCTCTCTGAGAGCCAGAGTTCAGCACTGGAATGGGGGCAGTGAACAGTGGTCAGAAAGCAGGACACCGTTACCTCTTCTTCATTGTCATATTCTTGGTGAAGTCTCACAAAACATCAGAGCCACAGCCTAAAGAATGAACGATTTTATAAATTTTATACTATTATATTGCCTAGCTTATTCTAAGGTCCTGCATAATTCTGATACATTTTACCCTGTCTCTTCCTCCACCTGTGTGACAAGCCCTTCGAACCACACTAGTGTTGAGAAATGGGGTAGGCCCCCCAGAAGTGAGCAGGTGCTAGAAATTTCAAGGCCAGCTAATACAGTCTTAAACCAAAGCCAATAAAAGGCAAAGTGTAGTGATAAAAGACCATAGCAGAAGAGACTAGAAGCAAATTCAAAGACCCAAAGCTTTTCAAGAGGAAAGAAAATGTAAGTCACAATCGATAGACAGGGTCTTGGGGTGAACTAATTCCACATAAGATGGGTGAAGTTGATGAGTAGTGAATGCATATGTTGACCTCATATATCTTGAGATCTTTTATTCTGCTTCTGGCAGGGGCATTTATGGGACTTACTACACGTGAAGTGTGAGTTTGTACACAGAAACTTTCCATCTCTCTTACATCTAATATCTCAGTTTGGCAAGTCTTCTTTCACTTCCTTAAAATTCCTATTGTTGTGCTTATGGGTTCCCTGCTCCCATCCCTCTCTCTGTTTCCATCTGGAAACATTCTCTGCTAAGCTTGCACAGGACTTGGTGCCAATCGAGTCCTGTTGTGTTATTATCATTATGAATCTTCCATAAGTATGTATTGAATTTTATAGTGATTAGTGTTACATATAAACAAAATTGGAATAGGATTAGTAGAGTCATCAGAGAGAAACCACTTGTAGGTTGGGTAGCAGTCTACAGCTGAATAAACAGAACTTAAAATAAAACAGAGCTTAATATATTCATATATATACACATATGTATATATCTATATTCTGTTCCTTACTATAAAAATTTTGAGTCAATTAAATAGCTAAATTAAATATACTTTGCTTTTTCAAAATCTTTACCTATATTTTTATTTCTTGATGTTCTTGGGGGAAAGCTTCATTCAACTACACCCAAAATATGTTACTCAATCTGAAAGAGGACTATGATTTTCAAGATTTGTGAAATAAACATATAGATTACCATTTTCCTCATGTAGGTGTTTAGAAAAATTAAAGAACATAAACAACAGCAATCAACTAATATTTATGTAAGAATTCAATTCAATGTCATGTATAAATATCTCTTTACCTAATCAGCTCCATTGTTTTCCCTGAAGGACTTTGTCATGCTCTGTGTCATTCACCTCGCTGTCCCACATAGAACTTCGTGCTCAACAATGCCTTATATTAGTTCATTTTACATGAGAATCACTGTGGGGTACTTAAAAGAACATAGGATGTGGACAAGATCTGATTTCACATCCCTTGGCCGCGACACTCACTGGTTGTGCAACGTTCTCTTCCTGTAGTGATTTAAAAAAAATACTGAAAACAATTCTGTGACCAAGACCTTGGGTACTCGATACTGAACAACTGTGTATGAGTTCAGTTGCCCTGGAAAATGGAAATGAATATAGATATTTTAAGGAGATCAATTTAGTATAGGCAAGAAGAGCTAAGGAAATCTATTTAATATTTTAAAAAAAGGAGACAGTTATTTTCATACATTGCTCAAGACCTGAAGAAAGCTCTGACCAGGACATACGATACAGATTCAAATTTGCTCTTCTTTCTGTGCATGTCTGCAGAGCTGTGTCCCTAGCAGTCTTCTGCTGCTACTACCACCAAACTTTCACTGGTACCCCAGAAACTTGAATAAAGATATATAATCTTCTAACAACACATTCTTCACCTCCATTAGCAATACCAAAACTGGAGCCATGCTTATAAGAAAGGCCAGTACTTGTAGTTTCTCATTTTCTAGTCATGATGATAAAAACAGACTGCAGAGGAAAGTCGGGAGTGGTTCTGAGTTGTCAGCAGAAGACATAACCTCACATAAACCACAACAGAAACAAAAGAGACGGCTTCATGGAGAATATTACAGATACTAATGGGATAATGATAAACAAACAGACATATCCCTAATTAAATTATCATATTCCCATAGCCAAATGCTTGCTGTGAAACTTACGGTGTATTTAAGTGAATCTGACCAAACCTGAGACAAGTATAATTTTCAAATACCAAGGTCCTCTGAAGATCCTGGCAGTAGAATGTCAATTGCAGTATGGTAATATTTCATGGATTCTCCTCAAAGGATTTCATTTAATGTTTATGCTTTTAAAACATGTCCTGAGCGTATTGCTAACTTTTTCATATAACTAAGTGAAAATATTTCCTAAAAAGTTGAATGTGGAAGACGTATAGTAAGAACACGTAACAGCAATGCTTTAAAAGCAACTACAATGAATTTACTTTTTATATATCATGGTTAGACTTTTCTGCTGGATTGTTAAGACCAAGATAAAGCAAGACCTATATAAAAAATGTAATTTTTCTATAACAAGGCTCAAGTCAGCAACTTCAGACATTGCCAGTGCTGCTGATAGCCCACTACTATTTGAACTATTTGACTATATTGGGCTATTTTGCTGAATTCATGCACCTACAATATTTGAATGGCAGTGGAACACCCATCTCTGACAAAATGAAACAAAAAAGGTAGATATCAATGGAGGACCATTTTTTTAGTGAAAACAATAGGATATACAGCTACTTTCTCTTAGTTCAATGAGAAGAAAGATTTGTACTAATGGTCTTGAGACAACATACCATGTCTGCATCTTGTACTCTGAATAACTGCTACGAAGACAACAATATGCAATGTAATTATTGTAATGGTCCCACTAACCTGTTGTGAAACTGTGTCTTTGCTATTTCTTTCTCACTAAAATAAATAAAATAAAAAATAAAAAAGCACTTACAGAGCATGTGAATAAAGTCACCATGGTCAGCAAACATTGCCTTGAAATAGGTGTAGGTACCATGTTAAAAATGTAATTATAAGTAGAATATCACGTTATTATTAATTGTATAACTATAAGAAAAAGTATGAAAGTAGAGGCTCACATTTAGTTTTTCTAACATTATCCTTAGATATTGATTTATACACATCTACTGTTTGAATCATAAATTCCAAGATAAAAAGACTGCTGGGTAGCTCCTCAGAAAAGCCTGAGACCTTAGCTGTTTTATTCAATCTCTCCAGGTCCCTCTCCCTGTCCTCTACCATTACACACCAGCCACAGTGCCCTTGGCCTCCATCTGCCACCTCTTACCATCAAATCACATCAAGCAACTTTGCAATTAAAAGCATTTCCAATTTGCAGAATTTCTAATTGTATATGTTTATGGGTTTTATTTTAGTAAGCATTGATTTCTTGCATCATGCTTTAATATATTTTACTATTTGTTTTCATTATAATGAGTTTGGTTGCAATAAAAGAGAGAAATGAAGCTTTTATTGATATACAGTGGTATCAATAACCATGGCAAGTGATAGGCTTAATGCTAACAGTGTCTTCTTCTATGAGCTAGGAAGACATGATTCTTTCCCCAAAGCAAAAAAATAATGATAATAAAAAGCAGGTGCCATCTATCCTAAAAGTTCTATGAAGAGCAACTTGGAAACAAATTAAACTTGGACAATGAGCAATGTTTTCAATAACAAAAATGCCTATTGATTATTTAGAAGAAGAGAAAGTTTTCACAGAGCAGGATAAAACTATTTTACCTAAAGGGTAAATTGGGCTGCATAAGCAAAAGAGGAAGGATCTTAGTTAGGGGCAGTGAATAACAGGCATGCTCTTCCCCATAGAAGCAAAACTAAGGAAGGGCTAAGTCCATAAGCACAAGGAAATGTCTTTTGCTCCAAGTTATGAAAAATATGCATATAAATTATGGAATAATTGTACATAAATTATGGAAAAATGTGCACATAAATAGATTATGCAATAAGATGGGAAGAGTCACAAGAAGAAATCATGCGAAGTTAGATTGGCAATAGAATTTTGACCTCATCCCAGGGGCAAAGAAGTACTCTGACAGATTTAAATCGAGGAGTGATCTAGTCATATGTGATGTCTAGGAAGATCATTATACTTACTTACTTTGTGGAATCTAGAATACCATGGAAAACACTGCAGGTGTAAGCAGGCGTGGTGGCGCACGCCTATAATCCCAGCACTTGGGAGGCTGAGGCAGGAGGATCGGTGTGTGCTCAAGACCAGCCTGGGCTACAAAGTGAGCTTAGGCAAGCCTGAACTACATAGTGAGATCCTGTCTCAAAAAGACAAAACATACTAATAAAAAATAAAATACTGCAGGTGGTAAGGACTATTAAGCATTGCAATAGCACCCAGAACTTTTAAATTTTCTTCTGTGAAATTATAGTACTTCCTTAAGTACAGTTTGTAAAACATCTTTCCATCTTTATATTGATTATAACTGTATTATTCATGCTCATTTATGTTTTATTGATGATCACATCATGGATAATTTACTCCTCCTTTTTG
>PVKN010021311.1:0-15593 GCA_004027915.1 Capromys pilorides
AAATCAACATACTGAACCTGTTTGTTTCATCTGCTCAAACTTGCACCCACTACTATTTGTGCTAAAAAGGCAACCATAACAAAAGAAAAAAAACAGCTGCCCTGAAAAGAATCTAAGAACATTCCCCTGCCCCCTTTTATTGATATACTAACACTTGAATATCAAACACCATTACTCTTCTCCCTTTTTGAAAGAAGGTGAAAACAGGAGGGCTAAGGGCTACTAGGTCTTTGATGCATAGGAAGGATAATCTGAGTAGTAGAAACATGCTTAGAAGCTCCCAGAGCAAAATTTCACCATCAAGCCCTCCTCAAAATTCCACCAGAACTGACCCCTCTGGAGAGTACTAGTTAATCCTTCCAAACGATTACAGATCTTGCTATGGCCATAAAGGTCACCAGCTCTCTGCTTACTCAGCCGTATCTCCAAGCAACTTCTTTTGGTTTGGCCTTCAGGGACAAACTGAAAAACATTTTTTAGTACTGGACTAACATGAAAGGATCATATTATACCCATAGGTCTGGCTACTTACTGAGACAGTAGAGCTAGGTGTGTTTGTTCCATAGCCTGAAGAAGGTAAAGAGGCCAAAGACCAACGCCGTCCATCAGTCCTGCACAAGATAAAGAATATTTAGGAAGTTCCTACACATCTTCATCCTAAGCTCAGAATCTGCCTGTGTCCATCAGAATTTTTGGACACTTGATTCACTTTTGGTCTCCTTCTTCGCTCGCAGTACTATTTGCTGCAGCATGTGCTCTTTTAATGATCCTGTAAGTGTTTTTTATGATCTTGGATAAGTAATTTTTTTAATTATTATCTAAAGAGAATACAAAATAGTAAAAAAAAAAAATTAGAAATCATACAGAACTTCACCAAACAAAACCATAAGAATTTGATAATGGTTGCTGTATTACATAATGTTATCTTCCAATTAGTTGTTCACATTACCAAATATAGGCATGCATGTACCCTGGCCTTTTTATTTTGAAGCAGGGTCTTGCTAAATTGCCCAGACATATTTGAACTAGTGACCTTCCAAGTAGCCTTCCAAGTAGCTGGTATTAAATGCATGTATGTGGCTCTGTGCTTGGCTTTTATTTCCATTTTTTGAAGTTTCATTTGAAGGTCTTTTGTCTTTTCTAGCCCACTGTATTGGCAATCAGGAAGAAACTAACAATGTTCTGGGTATGAACTAAACATTTATTGATGGCAAGTAGTTACAGGCTGTGATTATGACCCATAAAACCAATCTTTGAGGATGCCTGCCAAAGAGTGACAGTAACCTTATGAAAAAGAAAGGAAATGATATACCTTTTGCTGGATATGAGACTTTAGGGGGAGACTTTCTGCTGCTCTCAAAAGGATGCCAACAAAGCTCTCATCACAAGGAACTACAGTTATGTTTTTTTATAGAAGAGGAGGATTAAGCAGGCATCTTACCTGGAGCTTTTATAACATGGACATTGACTCTTTGACTAGACTATGGATAAGGTATAAAGTATTCTTTCTTATAGAGCTTGGCATATAGCCTGCTCAGGTTGAAGTTGGACTAAAATTTTTATTTATTTATTTTTTGCTGCTACTCACATAATTTTAGAACATCAACAACAGAGAAACTTTAGAAGGTAAATTATCATTACCTTTTCAGAGAAAACTCTAAGCCCTAGAGAACTAGATAATTTGCTCAAGGTGTCAGTTATGATGAGGGTTGCGTGAGGTGGAAGAAAAGAGTAATATATCTTGGTAGGACATCTCTTTGCAGTATACTTCTCCCGCTCGCCAAGACTGAGCAGCCTTTCTACTATGTTTTATGAGAGAAGAACCCAGGGTTTCATGCCACATGCACATGACTCAAACTTCATGCTACTCAGGCAGCTAGCACATATCAATTAGAAGTCTGCTGGAACCTCGTCTATGAGGCAAAGAAGGTGTAAGAGAGTTCTAAAACATGGCTCTCTGATCTCTTTGCTGGGTCCTGACCACCTTACAAAAGAAAGTCATTCAAATGGAGGAAAATAAGAGCTTAGCAACGATGAGACGTGTATAATGTAGAGATAATCTTCCTAGGCCTCTGTTGTACTTTTTCACACATGATTTTCAAGCTTTTGGTTAAAAATGTAAATCAACTGCATGGTAGCAACTTCTCTGTGTCATACACTGAAGTGTACAAGCCACCAGAATCAGAGTGAAATGCCATGAAGGGATGGATGTCTCTGTTTCCTTCATCTGGCTGCCTCACTGGGAGACTGAGGAAAGCTGTAAGCAGGAGGGTGACTTGCCCCCAGAATCAGAAGTTTGGACTATTTAGTAACTCCTGTCTCTTGAGATTATTAGCTCTGAGCCTTGGTTCCAGCAGGTATCAGGGGATCCTGTAAGGCTTCTTTGCTAGATATGAAAGGCCCAATGTTCATACCCACACTCAGAGAAAAATCACTACTAGTGCCATGCATAGCACTGGCCCAACCCTCTCCCCACCATACCCACCATTACCTGTCTGCTCTGTGGCCATGGCTGCAGTGAAAAGATACAAATTACAGTGAGAACCAAAGAGAATCAGGGACCCCCAACATTTGGTCTAGCTTGGCAGAAGCAAACATTCTGTTTAAAAATTTGTGACAGTTTGAAGTCAAATTAGGACTAATGGGTCTATTTTTAGTATTTCATCAAATCTGATTTTTTGTGATACTCAAACCAGTCTGATCCTGTTAGGGCTCCAGCCTGACAGTAGCTAGGAACAAACAATTCCTGATATTCCCTTAGGCTGAGATGGCCCTCCTGTCCCACCAAGAATGAGTGGATTTTCCTACTCCATTCTGTAAGAGGATAGCCTAGGTTTTTATATTCTATGTACATGAGTCAAATATCTTTTGTCTCCTAGTGCAAATTTATTTGGGTCTCAGTGGTAATAATAGGTTCCAAAACCTCCTCTCCAATACTTACTTGTGAAGCCTAAATGAAGCAAATACAAGGATATCAACACCACCTGCTGTTTCCCCTGCCTAGAATAGTCTCCATGTCTATGCCCTCACACTCAGTGCAGCAGCTGCTTCTCATCTCTCAGACTGGCTGGCCTTACATGACCATCCAGTGGGACTCTCTACACCTACTCATTTCCTTTCATGCAGCATTACGTTTTTTTCCTTCATCATGCTTATCACAGTTTACAAACATTTATTTATTTATTTATTTATTTATTTATTTATTTATTTATTATATGTTTTCCTTACCACTCATTTTATCAAATAGCTACTATTATGTACCAGGAGACAGACTTTCGACAAGTTAAGGTATCTAATAAATTTGATTATAGTTAGGGTAAGACAGAAAACATGCAGCTAAGAAAACTTCAGACACTGGAAAATACTAGTTTGGAAATAAAGCAATGATTTGATGGAGAACAACAAATGGGTCTTCTTTAGATTGTGTGGTTAGGGAAAGTTTAAAGATAACTCCTTAGACTTAAAAAAAAAATTTTTTTAAATGTATTTGGTACAGGGTCTCAATACGCAGCTTGGACTCTCAGTGATCCTTCTATTTTCAGCCTTGCCAGCGCTAGGATTACAGGTGTGTGCCACCATGCATGGACTCAGTCATAGTGCAGAATGTGGTACTGGGGATCGAATCCTGGTATCTATGCTTGCTTAAGCAGGTGCTTAATCTGTCCTTATACTTTCGAGATGAGATAAATAAGCAGACTGAGTGAAGTAAGTGAAAGTATTAGGGAACAGCAAGATCTTACACTATTCCTCAGAAGAAAGTAAGGATTATATCTATTTTGTTAACAGTTTATAACAAAACACCTAGCCTGACTCAAAGTTGGTGCTCAGCAAATATTTACTGAATAAATGTAACATGACTGAATGACTCCTGTGGGCATTGTCATAGGTCATGCTGTTGCAGTTCTTTTTGTAAAATCTTTTATTCGTGTATTTATTTGGTTCATGGTCTCACTATGCAGCTTGGACCGATAGTGATCCTCCTGTGTCAGCCTCCCCAGTGCTGGGATGACTGGTTTTGGTGGCTGGCTGGGTGCCCAGGGTTGGCACAGCACGTGGTACTGGGGATCAAACCCGGGTCCTTGTGCTTGCCAGGCAGGTGCTTAAGACCACTGAGCTGACTATCTCCCTAGCCCCTTGCACTTCTATTTAATCCGAGGCTACAGATACATAGCCTAGGCAGGAAGTCTCGGATAAACCTTTACAAATGAATGTAACAATGGAACATTCTTTTACTGTTAATGACCCTATGAGTGTTTGGATAATTAACTGGAAGTTTTATAAGAGTAGAAGAGATGAATCCATTAGAGGCTGGGGAGATAGCTCAGGGACACAAGTGGCTGCCTGGCAAGTGCAAGGTCCTGAGTTTGATCCCCAGTTCCGCAAAAAAAAAAAAAAAAAAAAAAAAAAAAAAAAAAAAAAAAAAAAAAAAAAAAAAAAAAAAAAAAAAAGAAGAAAGAAAAATAAAAAGATGAATCCATGGGCAAGACTTCTTTTGAATAAGACAACAGGGTCAGAAAAGATACCCACACAGTTGTCAAACTTCTACCTGCCCAGCTTCTTTTCAACTATGCAGAATCCTGGAGAAGGGTATAAATTGAAATTTTTTTAGGTTGACATTTGAATAGTGAGCAAATGCTGTTTCCAGATATCTTATGTTTCTCTTGCAACTTTTTCAAAAAGTAGTCTACGTCTTAAAACTATTATTGTTTCAAGGTGTATTATGGTTTCCACCCATTAATGAGTCCAAATCTGGAGTCATAATTTTTCTGGAAGTCTTGGTATTAAAACCCCTCTCAAAAGCCAGGTATGGTGGCACATACCTATTATCTCAGTACTCAAAGAGGGCGGAGTAGGAGGATTACTGTGAGTTCAAGGCCAGCCTAGACTATATCCTGAGGGCCAGTGAGATAGCTCAGCGGTCTAAAGCGCCTGCTTAGGCAAGCTTAGGCAACTGCATGGACCACAGTTCGATCCCCAACACCACATGCTGCGCCAGCCCACTCTCAGGGCAGGCTGAGCTGGCCATAACATAAATAAATAAAGTTTATTAAAAAAAAAATAAGAGCTGGTGGTATAGCTCAGCAGACTAAGTGCTTGCTTAGGGAAGTGCAGGGGCCAAGGTTGGATTCCTGGCCTTGCCTGCCTTGCTGGTCCCGCTAGTGAATGTGCTGAGCCAGCGATGGAGTCCACCCCAGCACTTGGGAGGCAGGAAACAGGAGGAATACTATGAGTCTAAGCTGCATAGTGAAACCCTGTACAAATAAATAAATAAATAAAAACAAACAAACAGATTAAAGAAACAAACAAACTAGGTTGTGTGTGGAATAAGTAATTTTGACTCCATTAGCTTGGACTTTTGCAGAGACCAGACAATGCCCTGCCCCTGAGTAGAGCAGTCAGGGTTGCTACTCTGGGTCAGAGACAGGCTTGTATCACTTTCAGAGAGAACAGAAATGGGAAGGACATAAGAATGGCCTTGCAATCTACTATGTTCATATATAGGTCTCTAGATGAAAGCCAAGGAGAGAGATATGCCAAACTCTTCCAGGCCCTTGGAATTAGCTGGATTAGTTCCAATCTTCTAGAGAGATCTTATTTTGTCATTGATCATCCTAGGAGAGCTTTCAAAGGAGGTACAGTGGAACATATTCTTAGGACATGAGGACTCATGCTTAAGAGTGTAAAAGTCAGTTTTTTGTATTTACTCTCCTGTTCTAACATCCAAAGGCAAATATACAGGCCACCTAGAAAGCTAAATTTGAACAAGACCATTATAATCTGGAAAAGGAAGAAGGAAAGGAATTTTTATGACTGGTAACCCACTTGAAAGAACACAGATTTAGGAATATGACATTTAACTAATATTCATGCAAGTGCCATATGTGTTAGTCACAGAAGAGGAGGTTTTCTAGCAACTTACCTACGAGCAGGAACAAAGGAAAAGTGAGCAGGTGCATTTGGAGAGAAATTCCGGGGACTGTCCAAAGGACTGTTGCCTGTGGTTAGGAAAAGGAAAAGAAAATCACTGAGGTTTGCTTCTGAGGAGGGCTATGTGATCTTTAGGTAAGAAATTTTTCCCCAGCTTTGGAAACTAGCATGTTTGGTTAATTTCTCAGGCCACCATAAAATTTTAATTCTTTCTAAAAATTTGGCAGTGTAGAGGCTTCCTTCCTTGTTTCCAGGTTGCCTATGTATCCATGTCTTTCAAACATCCATTCTAGATCTCATAATAACTTACTTGTTTCCTGACCTCTTAGGGACACCTCAGGCTCCAATGTATCATGTTAACTCAACATCCCAAAGAATTAAAGAACTCATTCAGTGCAAATGCTAAAGTGAAATGCTCAAACATTTCTCTCAGGGAAATAGGACTTCCAAACTAAAAAATTGTATGCATACTGCATACAAGGGGCTAAATCAGAAGCATATGTGCTTTGTTATAGCTTATGAATAGTTGTCCCCCCCAAAGCCTCATGCAATCATGGGGCGGGGGACTTCTAGAGTTTGAGACATGAGTCATGATCCACTGGGATTATGTGTTTTAGTACTAATGGGACTATGGGTCTGAGTGCTTTTGAGATTATGGGTGTGGCCTAAGGCAGATAGGCTGAGGCAGAAAGCCTGAATGTGATATAAAGAGAGACAGAGAGACAGACTCATGCTGTTGCTCTCTGGAGTCCTGGTTGGTCAGTTGCCTCTCTCGAGACTGTTGCTGTTCTGCCGCCATGAACTGGATGTTCTCTGCCCTGTTCCACTCAGCCTTGGGCCAGCCGAATATGGACTGAAACCTCCAGCAACTGTGAGCTAAATAAATCTTTCCTTCCTTCATTTTGAGTGTCGGGTATTTGTCCCAGCAACGAGTAAAAAGTAACTAAGACATGCTTTAAAGGGGAAACAGAGGTTTTCAGGTCAGGACTCATGATAGCAGTATACCTTAAAGTAGTATCCACACACTTCCTACTTCTCAAGAGGCTGAGACAGAAAGATTGTTGAGTTCAAGACCAGCCTGGGCTACAAAATAAGTTGAAGGCCAGTCTGAACTGCATAGTAAGACCTATCTCAAAAAAAGTCTCCATTTAAGACCCCAAGTCTACAAAGCATGCCTAACTTTCTTGTAGTATAGGAATTATTACCATCTTCTTAGTTTTTATTTGTCCTCTCCAACTTGCTAACTTAAAACTCTGAAGTTCTGAACAAAATTTTGTGCTTACTTTTGTGTTAGTCACAACAATTCTTGAACCTAAGCCTGCCATACTTCTGTTTTGACTTCTGGCTGGAGCTGATAGTTAGAGGCTCTTTTTGGCAGAAACTGACCATGTGTCTCCACTTGAAAAGGCACTATATGATGTGCTGACACTCTCCAAACTCATTTATCTCCTCACTTCTAATGTTTCCCTCTGAACCAACATTGGCTATGAGGACCTGACACTACCTAGAGACATGGTAGTTCAGTGTCCTCTGGCTTTTTCTTGGACAGTTTCCTCACAGGGTATGGATATTCCAAAATGCCACGAAGTCCCTTTATTGTTTCCCTTTATCTCTATTCAACAAGTCCTGGTCTCTCTGTATGGATCTATAAATATTAACATCTCATTAATGCCACAATATTCTACGCAGGATCCCTATGTCAACAATACAAAAACATTATCTTTGGTTGAACTAAAAAGACTATCTCAGCTTTTTACCCCTAGGTGCACAAAATGCACAACTTTGGTGTATCTGAGGTAGGAGATTAGGACTGTAGCCAATGAGTTAAACAACTGTAAAAATGTTGTCAGTTATGGAGACAGGGTACATGTGCAGAACACAGGACCCAGGATCATTACTGGGATTCTGAGCACTGTACATGGAATCAATCAGGAAGTGCTATCTTCAAGTCTTTACTTACATCTGGTGTAAAACCAAGTGAGCCTTTGACAAGACAGCTTAAACCTAAGGCCAAGTCAAATGAGTTTCTGATAGGACAACCATCTTAAATGCCTTACTTACATGATCGAAAGCAACCTATGAATTTCAATGAATTGCAGACACAAAGGCCATTATCCTGGTGATTGCTTTGAGCCTTTTCATAGGCTCATTTTCCCTCTGTAGAACATACTTCTTCTCCACCTTAATATATGTAAAACCTTGCTATCTTTTCCATAGCTCTTGTTCAATTCTTTGTTCAGGACACCAAGAACTTGGAAAGAATTTCTTTGGGACCCAAAAGTCAGTAATAGGAGTATTTTCAAGATTGGGGATCTAAGATGTGCATTCTTAATATCTATCTGGTTATCTACATGGGAGAAAATATTAGAACGGCAGTCTTCAGTCATTTTGGTATCAGGGACTAGTTTAATAAGGAGAATATAACCTAGATCCCTATAACCTAGATTCCTAACGTGCATTTTACAGTAGAATGTGAGCTAGTATGAGAATCTAACGTCACTCCTGTTCTGATAGGAGATGGAGTTTGGGTGGTAAGCTACTCATGAAAAGCAACTATAAACACAAAGCTTTGTTTACTTACTTCCTGTTGTGTAGCCTGGTTCCTAACATGCCCTACACTTGTACCAAACTCTGACCCTGGGGTTGCAGACTGCTGTGTTAGAATCTAAACCATTTATACATATGTGTTCAAAGTTAAGATGTGCTGCCCAGTAATACTGTTGCTTCCTTGAGGATGGAGATCTGTGAGAGGAAGATTGATTTACAGGTAAAAATCTTTTTGTTGTGTCTTTAAGATCTTTAGGAATTATTTTTTCAAATGCGTTCTCTAGGAGAAGGCCCATAAATTTTGTGTTGTTATAGTTTAAAAAATCATGTTTTCTTAAAAATCACTATTTAAAAATTATGATTTCCTACTTTTATTTATTCATATTTTTTTAGAGTCTTGCTGTGTAGTTCAGGCTGACCTTGAGCTCAAGAAATTGCCCAGGCTGACCTCAAACTGACAGCAATCCTTTTGCCTTAGTTTTCCAAGAGCTGGGATTACAAGTATACACCACCCGCATCTGGCTTTTGTTTTCTTGATATAGAATCTTGCTTTGTAGTGTAGGCTGACCTCAAACTCAGTGATCTTCCTGCCTCAGCCTCTTGAGTGCTGAGATTATAGGCATCTACTGCCATGTCCACCCTCCTTGTCTCCTTTCTGTTTGTTTCCTTCTATCAGATGTTAGACATAGTGGTACATGCCTATAATTTTAGCTTCTTGGTAAGCTAAAGTAGGAAAATCTCAGATTTGAGATCTCACATTCTTTATCTCAAATGCTTGAGAGTATCATATTGTTGCTCAGAAAGTTTCTGATTTTCAAACATTTTTGGATTTTTTCACTAGAGATATCTATACTCAAGAGTCTGATCTTTGATATTTCACCTACATGCTCTTTTGTGTTCCTAAAACTATCCACTTAAAGCCACAAAAGTATCACTGGATTCTGAGTACCCTACCGTTAGTACACATAGCACTGTAAGAAAACAACTCCTCTCTAACCACTGGAGTTTGGCCAACAACCTATGGTCAATCCTCCCTTCCACTATTTTTTTGTTGTTGTTTTTTTTAATGGAGGTAGAAAATAAAATGACAAAGACCTAAGAAATTTCTGAAGCTCTAGACCAGACCATACGGTGTTAGATCTCCTGAATTAACCTTCAGTAACCTCTTCTTCCATGGAAGCTTATTCATCTCTCTCCCTCTCCCTCTCAGGATTCTGCACTTGTCAGGAAGGTGCTTGTCCCACTGAGCTGTATGCCTACCCCCACCCCTCTTAGTTTTGGTTCCCTGGGACTTATTAAAGGCTCATAAATAGACTGCATCTCATACATGTAATTTAATCAGAGTGAATTCTTGGACACTCATATTCATTGAAAATTCCTGAGATGATTCAGCAACCTGTGCCAATTATTCCTGTCAATGACTTGCAGGGACACCTAAACTGGTCATTGACAAAAGCAGGGCAGAACTACCTCCTTGAACATTTGTGATTTGGTTTGTGACACTAACTACTGCTAACTTTATAGTCTGTTTCCCAAGTGTACAGGTTTTCAAATGTGCAAAACTGACACTGATGTCAGTGTAACAATGACATCCAGATTAAAGCTGTTTATGGTGATGAACTTATTAGGCTCAAGAATTTAATATAATAATGCCATCATGATTGCTACACTAAAATGTTACATTGTTGTGGATCTCAAGTTTTCTCAGTGTAACTTTTTAATTGTTATCTGTTAACATTCTACTGGGATCCAATTTTTAAGAACCATGACTGGTAAAAAAGTAACAGTTCTTTGGTTATATTAAATATTCTTTTTTATATACATATATATTTGGCCGGCTCAGCCTGTCCTGGGGGTGGGGCTGGTGCAGCATGTGGTGCTGGGGATCGAACCGCGGTCCCTGTGGTTGCCGAAGCTTGCCAAAGCAGGTGCTTTAGACCACTGAGCCATCTTTTTTTTTTTTTTTTTAATTTTATTTATTTATTTGTTTGCTTGTTGTGTTTGTTTCTTTATTTATTTACTTTTTTTGTGGCTGGCTCAGCCTGCCCTGGTGGTGGGACTGGCGCAGCATGTGGTGCCGGGGATCGAACCGCAGTCCCTGCAGTTGCCTGAGCTTTCCTAAGCAGGCGCTTTAGACCGCTGAACCATCTCGTCGGCCCCCACTGAGCCATCTTGCTGGCCTCCTATATTAAATATTCTAACGTGTTTGACATCTGAATAAGATCATAAAATTAGGGTGTAATTGTTCTGGATGTCCAACAACTGAGGTTTGGAGACCAGAGTTAAAAAGGGCTGGGCTAAGAGAGCAACTAAGATTTTGGCCTTGGCCCTCCAAGGTTAACGAAGACCCAGAACATATGGGACACTTTTGAAAGGATCCTACAACTCTGATGACTATCCCAACTTTCTGAATATGGAGATTGTTGTACCCTAGAGTACAGGAATCAACTGATGTAGCAAGAGATTCACTTGAAGGCTAGAGAGACAGCTCAGTGGACTAAGTGCATGTTAGGCAAACACAGGGACCAGGATTCAATCTCTGGTACCACATGCCGTGCTAGTCAGGCCCCCGGGTACACTGAACTGGCCCCCTGAGACTGGGCATGGTGGTACATGCCTGTAATCCCAGAACTTGGGATGCTGAAAACAGGAAGATCACTATGAGTCCAAGCTGCATAGTGAGACCCTGTATCAAATACATTAAAAAAAAAAAAAAAAAAAAAAAAGAGGGAGATGAAAATGATGCAGGCAAGACATACAAAGGGAGTTCTAATTATTGACCTCTGCTGACAGTTTCTAGCTAATATGTGTAGGCAAGTCTAAGAGCCAGGTGATTACAACTGCTACTCCAATCCCTTAAAAATAATGCCTGGATGTGGCTCCTTCCTCAATCTGCTTTCTTCAGTCCAACACTTAGTCCATGCGTTAAATGCCAATCACTAGGCTAAAACATTATTAATGGATGACACATACCAAAGAAGAAAAATAGCTTCACAAAATCACATGGCTTTAGATATTACAGCTGACCACAGAGGAGCTTCATACAATATGTACTTTTATTCAAGATAATCATGATAATGTAACTGCAGCTTTGCAGGAGATATACACAGAAGTTCAAGCAGTATAACAAAATGTTTTGGGACACTCATACCCCTCAGAATTCAAGGAGTCATGGAAGTCCACTATCATAGGTAGTACCTTACTTCTCTTTTTACTTGTCTGTTTGTTATTGTCATGTCTAATCAATCTGTTTCAAAAATTTCTCACCATAAGGGCTGGCGATTTCACAGGCAGTTGCCAAAGACTACATCAATACAATTCTTTGTCAGCCCAAACAAAATCCTGATCACTGCCATCCCTAATTAGCAGGAAGTAGATAACAGATACATTACTCATTTTCCATCTTAATCACAGAGTCTAGAATAAAGGAATCTGACCATCACCATACTAGATTGACCAGAGACAACTCTAAATGCCTCCAACCATAACACAGTTGTACCCACGGACTCATATCACTATCAATCGTGCTAGGACAATGATTCCTATCATTATCAGCCTTGCTAATGATAGCAACTACTACTCCTTGCATATTCCCAAGCCTTGTTCTTGGGCAATCATTACCCCTTGTGCTTTCTCAAGCCTTGTTCTTGGTAGGTAGCCACAAGCTTCTTTCATTGAACTCTGCCCCACCCTCCTATAGAAGCTCATAACCTGTATGAGAGGACCTGGTGTAGTGTTAAGGCCAGAGCAACCCATCTCCAGTTTGTTCTGAAATAAATCTGTCCTATTGAGCTTGTACCTTTCTTTCTTTCCTTCCATTCTAACAGTCCTGGCATCATTCTTTTATTCATGTTGAGAGGAGATTAGAGTGTGGCAAAGCTGGCTGGGGAAATAGATGTGACTTGTTAATTACAAGATCCTGGAACACATGCAGACAGGTTCTAAAGCCCTCTGTACATGGACTTCTCACAAGAGGTAGAAGTTTTACAAGAGAACTGTCAAGATCTGACATCAAGCTGGGCATGGTGATGCATGCGTGTAATCTCAGCACTTGGGAGGCTGAGGCAGGAGGATTGGTGCAAGTTTGAGACCAGCCTGGGCTACAGAAGTGAGCTCAAGGCCAGCCTGAACTACACAGCGAGACCCTGTCCACCCCCCACCCCCAAAAAATCTGATATCAACCTGAGCTGTGAGATTCCAGCACTGCCTCCTATGAAGCCATTGTAGAAATTCTCTTAAGTTTCCTTGAGATTTGAATAGTAGAATAAATGATACAGATGCCTTTCTTACATAGTAATCCACACCTTGTTTCTCACAGTAGCCCACACAGTTTCTGAGGCACTGTGTATACTTTCATTTTTTGGCTTTGTCTTATTTTTCTTACGTTCTGCCCAAGTCTTCAGAACTAGTTTCTTCTTTATCCCTTCACCGCTTATTTTTCAAATAATCTTTGGCACCATTTTTGTCTTGGCTTGTCCAATTCTTTAAGATGACAAGAACCTGGAATCTCACTCCACAAGGAAAGGTGGGAAACCCAGAATCTGGTAATATTTAATTGGAGAGCCACTTTTTTTTCCCCCGTGTTTAGGACAGGGTCTATAGGGTCTCATTACGTAGATTGGGACTCATAGTGATTCTCCTGATTTCAGTTTTCCAAGAGCTGAGATTATAGGTGTGTCCCACCATGCCCAGTCTTAATCACTGCCTCAGCATGTCCCATGGATGGGGCCAGCATGGCATGCCAGGGATCAAACCCCAGCCATTGTGCTTTGCCTAAACAGGTGATTTAGTCCACTGAGCTATCAGGCTGGCCCTGGAGAGCTATTTTTAGAAGGAGGCTGCCCATTACCATTTTGGTGAGACAACCAGGAGAAAAGCTAAGGTACCAGAGACCAAGGTATGGCTTACATAAGCACACTTCTTTTTTCTTTCTAAAATGTTACAAGATTTTTCCTCTTCTCACCCTCAGTCTATCCCAGAAGCCAGAGACACAGGAGACTATTCTCAAGGTAGACCAATTACTGTTTGCTGCTTTTCTAGCCTTGGGGATGGGAAAATGAATGTAGACTTTTTTCTTTGTAGTCGTGTGCATTCACTCTGCAGCTATGCCTTTTTGTATGCATGTTTGTTTGTCGTGTATTCTGCCAAATTAGCCTGGTCTCTGCGTATTCCAGTCCGTAGATGGCTTTTCCTTGAGTTGTCTTTTGGTAAGGGTTGCTGTCATGTTCCCCTGCCATGTGATTAGCAACTATACTGCCTTGTCACATGGCTAACTGATATTTTGTCTTGATGCATGACCATATGTAACTTTCACATGGGCATGTGTTGTCAGCTGTCACCATATTTCTTTTTCTGTAACTCCTTTTTTTTCCTTCTATTTTAAAAATAACTGGACTTGTAAGCTAAGCTTCTGACTTTAAATGGCATATAGGGTTATGAAAAATGAGAGAGGCATGGGCCAGGGATATAGCTCAGTGGCAAAGCCCCTGCCTGGAAAAATGAGAGAGATGTCCTTTTTATTTCTTCTCATTGGAAGAAAAACCTGTACTATTCCTTTAAGAACTCATGCAGCCTTTGCAAGTGCAAAACCTTTGGGTGGTGAAGTTACAGAGAAAGAGAAGGCTACAGTCCCAGGCAAATATGGATGTATGCAGCTTTAAGCTTCACAGGTAGAACCTCAAGTGGTACTTCTTATTAATCTAATTCACAATTTATCCTGCCCCTAAGAGAGGTCCAGGGGTAAGAGGGAATTATAATTATTATTATTATTATTATTATTATTATTATTATTATTATTCTGTATTTAGGACAGACTCTACAGGGTCTTGCTACATAGATCAGACTTGTAGTGATACTCCTGTTTTCAGCCAGTGCAGAAGATGAGATGCACTGCAACTGTTGGGGAGACATAGGCACATCTGCTGAGGGCCAGAGCTGAAGATAAAAGATAAAAGGAATGCACCCACATATTTCTCCTAAAGATAAATGGTAGTGACTGATCTTCTAAGCCAGTAAGCAAGGAAGAGCTACTGAGGCGCCCCTTCTAAGAGAAGCCTCAGTTGTGTTACATGTCTGCTTGCTACTATGTGACTTGCTTCTCCATTTGATCCTAATTTAAACAATATTACCTCTGCAATTATGTCTACAATCTTATTGGTTAAGTACAATTTTGTCATACCTCATGTCCAACTTGTAATTTCTCATTTCCCTCCTATCTTGGACCTGCCTCACCTTGTGGTTTTTGCTCTATGTAATGGTTGATACACTGCATCAACTTGGCGGTGATCGTGTTGGTCGATACATTTTACCAATTTGGCTACATTGCCTGGAGGTTTCACACTGTAAGCCACGAGGGCCCTGCCCCAGAATAACTCAGTTTGGACTTTATCTCCTGGCTTCCTGCACAGACTCTCAGCCTCTAGTTTGGACTCTTCAGCTTTCCATAGCAGATTCTTCTGCCTTCTTTTTCAATCACAAAGGCTGTTAGGAACCAGTAGAAACCGGTTAAGAACAGTAGAGACCCGTAGGGACAGAACACTGCAGTCAGTATAAAAGCCTTGGGACTGAATCCTTCAGTGGGTAGTGTGCGGACACTCTCAGCACACTTCCCCATCTGACTCTGGGACTGGCACATTTTGTGTTATATCTGTTCCTTGTATTATATCTGTTCCTCTAGTAAAATCCTGACTAGAACACTCTATTAAAAAATTCCTTGAAAAGGTTAAGTCCTTGGCAACCCATAAGGGACCTCTTCTATCTCTCTAACAGCTTTTCTTCCCCCAACAAATATATTTTAACCCTCTGTTATTCCTTTTTAAAAATCCACTTTATTTTCCACTATTCTTTAAGTTCATTTGATTTTAGAGAACAAGAGCTCATACCAGGCATCTAACAGGTTGGGAGTTTCTTTCCCCTGTGTCACTATAAAAGACACCCACCTGTACACAGGGAGATGATAATTTGAGGCAAATGCACCCTCTGAATAAATCCTTTTCCCTTTGTACCAAAATAAATGGCCTCAGGGTCAGGGATGAAGCTCAGTGGCATAAGCACCTGCCTGGCAAGCTCAAGGTCAACGAGTTTGATTCCTGGTACAAAAAAAAAAAAAAACTAGGGCC
>PVKN010021312.1:5668-15684 GCA_004027915.1 Capromys pilorides
GGGGGGGGGGGGGGGGGGGGGGTGCGGTAGTGGACACAGACACAGAAAGACAGAAGACTGTTTCTGTCCCTTACGTTGTATGCAGTAGGGTACCTCTCCTAGGGCGCATGTAGCACTCATATCCTTAATCTCAGCATTGGACCATGAATTAGTCACAAACTCTAGGTTCAGCTGTTTCTGAAAAACCTGCTCCCATAACTGCTTAAAGCTTTAGGGGTTGTCAGACACAAGCCATGACAGACAGATTTTTTTTTTTTTTTTTTTTTTTTTTGAGACAGAGTCTCACTATGCAATCCAGTCTAGCCTTGAACTCAACCTCCAAGTGTTGAGATTATGGCGAGTGCCACTATGCCTCACTATATACTTAGTATTTTCACGTGTTAGTCTCAAGTCATGTAGAGAGCAAGAAGTACAGTTAAAACTATAACAATAATATTAGCCATTTATGTATTTTATTAGTTTATGATATTAGATATCAAACCCAGGGCCCCACAAGTACTAAGCAAGCTCTCTACTACTGAGCTAAATCACTCAGCTCTAGCTTATTTTATAACTTCCTGTGGATTTACCTTATTGAGATCTTTATTTCTTCATATCATTTCAAGTTATTATTTAGACAGTATCTTTTTTTTTTTTCCTAATGTACAGATCAGACTTCTAGTGATCTTCCAGTTTTCAGCCCCCAAGAGCTAGGAGAGGCTGAGATTACAGGTGTGCGCCGCCACGCCCGGTCTTAGTCACTGTCTCAGCGCACCCTGGGGGGCAGGCTTGGCACAGTACACCAGGGATTGAACACAGGACCCTGTGTCTGCCTAAGCAGGTGCTTTAGTCCACTGAGCTATCTGGCTGGCCCTAGACAGTGTCTTTTCATTAACCCTATAAGACTCTTTCGGCTGCTTTTTTTTTTTTTTTTTAATATATTAAGTACAGGGTCTGCAGGGTCTCACTACGCAGATAGGACTCATAGTGATCCTCCTGTTTTCAGCCTCTCAAATACTGGGATTATAGGTGTGCATCACCATGCTCAGTTTCAGTCTCCCATCTCAGTGTGCCCCAGGGGTGGGGCTGGAAATCAAGCCCTGGTCCCTGTTTCTACCTAAGCAGGCACTTTAATCCACTGAGCTATTTGGCCGGCCTTTCTTTTAGCTACTTCATACAGGTGAAACCTACTGGTAGCAGTGTCCGTCAGCTTTTATTTATCTGGCAGTATCTTAATTTTCTCCTCAGATTTGAAGAACAATTTTGTCATATTATGTATGTATTCTTGGTTAAGTTTTTATTGTTGTTGTTGTTTTGTTTATCTTTTGTGGTGCTGGGGATTGAACCCAAGGCTTTGTGCATGCAAGGGCTATACCACTGAGCCACATCCCCAGCTCCCTGTTGTTTTGTTTTTAACTACTTAGTCCTTTGAATGTATTGGCCTATCATATTCTGGCTCTAAAAGTTTCTGTTCAAAAATAGACATAAAATCTTAGAGGATTCCTGGTATATGATAAGTTGTTTCTGTCTTAGTTTTTTGTTTGGTTTGGTTTTGGTTTGTTTTGTTCTTTTTAGGGGATTCAAAATGTTTCATTTAATGCCAGCTCTGCCAGCCTTGTAGGATGCCAGCTACTATCTTACTGCTCTTAAGATCCATTCTTTGTCTTTGACTTTGTATAGTTATGTTTCTCCTCATGGATTTCTCTGAATTCTTGTTATGGTTTGTATGTATTTGTCCCCCCAAAGCTTCATGCACTCATTGAGGCACAGTTCTAGAGTTTGTGATTAATTCCTGATCCAAGGCTGGGATTACGGTCTGAGTATTGCTGGGATTATGAGTATGAGTGCTACACCCGTCCTGGGGCAGATAGCCTGAATGTAACATAAGCAACTTAGTAACATTGTAACATATGCAACATAGACTTGCTCTCTGTGGCCATTGTTGCTGCTACTCCTCTCTTGCTCTCTTGCTCTTTGCCACTGCCCTGAAAGTTGCTCTCTGCCATGTGCCACTCTGAGTTGGAGCCAGTAGAGTATGGATTGAAACCTTCACTGACTGTGAGCTAAATAAAACTTTCCTTCCTTCATTTTGGGTGTCAGGTATTTGTCCTAGCAATAGGAGAAGAGTAACTACTTCCTAATTTTTCTGTTTTGAAAGTATAGTCATTAAAACCTGGCTTCCACAAGAAGAACAATTGAAAATATTTATTTTTTTAATAAGTTGAGAATAAAGGGACAAAAGTAATGTACTGACCTTCAGGTCTCCCAGGCATCACTTCAGCATGAGAAGGAGGGTCTTGCAGCTGTAGTGGAGGTCAGTGACGGTGACTGCCTGTCTCTGTGTAGTTGTATGAACAGGAACAGCAGTGATGAAAGCACACATCCCTTGTATGTTCATTGTCCTTTTGTGCACCCTGGTTCCTGTGGGCTGTGTGGAGGTCGCTCTGGGAACAGAGTCAGCTGTCTGCAAAGGGGCTAGGGGAGCTGGAACAGGTAGCCCTGAATCTGCTAAGGACAGAAACTTTGTCAGTTAGTCCACATCTTCTTCTGGAAGGTACAAGCCTTTAGTGGACTCCAGAGTTCCAAACTCATTTCATATAGATAGCACAGTTCGAGTCTAGATGGGAACATAGATTGCTGTTGCATCTTCCTCTCTTATCTTAAAATTTTCCCTCTAATAGATTAGTGACTGTTCAGCAGCAGCACTTGAAATGTTTTACTCTGCCCTTGCTGCTTGTATGGTTTCTGAGGAGAAATTCTCCTCTTGTTCTATGAGTAACCCCTCTCCCAGCTTTTTAGGTCTTTCTTTTTGAGTTCTGAAGTTTGAAAGTGATATGCCTGTATGGCTTTTTGGCCTATGTCCTCCTTTGTACTTTCTGGATCTGGATTTGGTTTGATAGTAACTTGGAGAAATTTTCAGCCATTATTTCAAATATTTCTTTGTTAGTTTTTCTCTTTCTTTGTCTTCTAACATTCCCAGTACATATATATTGCACTTTTTGTAGTTGTACTATAAACCTTGGATATTCTCTTCTGATACTGTTTAGTGTTTTTAGCTTTTCAGCTTTGAAGGTACCTACTGGTACCTCAGTCATGTCTAGTTTATAAATGAGCCCATCAAAAGCATTCTTCATTTCTGTTACAGTGCTTTTCATCTCTAGAATTTCTTTTTTAACCCCTGCTTTGTCCTATGTCCATTAGAGCCCCTAACATATTAATCATTGTTCTTTCACAATTCTAGTCTCATAAATGCAGCATCCGTGTCATGTATCATTTTCATGTTTGCTATCTTTTCAAATTATATTTTTGCCTTTGAGTATGCCTTGTGATGTTTTTCTCTGGTTTCCATTTTTTGTTTTTGACTTCGTTTTTTGTTTTTGACACGGTCTTGCTATGTAGCTCAGGATGGCCTTGAGCTTGCAGCCATCCTCCTGCTTCAGCCTCTGGAGTGCTGGAATTACAGGCATTCACCACCACTCCCAGTGTGTCTTTTTCTTGATGGGTGACATAATGCATTTGAGGAAAGGAACTACTATTAAATAGTCCTTTAAGAATGTGATGCAGGAGGGAGGGACATGTTTACAGTCCTGTGATAAGATTGAAGTCTTCATGGTGGACTTAGGTCTCAAGACTGTGAACTTCAAAAGTGATCCTCCCTGTCCCTAGAGGTGGGGCAGGTGACTATAGGGATCTGGAGTTATTCTCTTCTCCAGGTTCCTCAGCTTTTGAGTAAATCCATTTTTCCCTAAGAGCAGACTTGATGGGAACAGAGATCCTGGCACATTTCAAAATGATTCCTTCTCCCTCTCCCTGCTAGATGCATGAGCATAAGAGGATTCCCCCTACCCCCCCAGTATTTACTATGAGGACCTGATTGACCACCTGAATGTAAAACTGCATTCAGTAGATGCCACCCTGTGACAGGTTTCCCATGGCCTTTAATTTTCAGGCTGGACCACACTTAGCCTCCACAGCTGTCCAGTTACATGTCAGATCACCTGCTGTGATCTTAGAATCCCTGACTCCCTTGCCTCAGTCTTGGAACCTGTGATCTTAACCTTCCCCCTCTTTCTAATGGAAAAAGAGATACTGTTGTTCAGTCTGCTCACATTGTTACTAGGATGGAGCAGTGAGTTCAGGCTCATCATGCATGGAGCTATAAATGTTAGCAGGCACATGGCTAGCATGTACTTAAGGGACACACTCGGAACATTGCCACGTGATGTGGAATGAAAGAACTGAGCGGTTGGTGTGAAATCACATTCAAGAAAAATACTGCCTTGGAAAATGGTAACATTTTATTTTTTGCTTACATTTTTTGTTTTTCAATAAATGTGATGACCCTCCAGATTTTGGTGTTCCAGGGGGAAGAATAAGATTAGATTATAGGACAGTAGGTCATAGAGGGAAAATATAGAGTAGATGAAACCAGCTGTGCAGTTTTCTAGCTCAGTGATCATGGTGAGGCTAGACATAAATCTTACTCTGAGTTCTGACCTGGAGAATAGAGGCAATAATAGATATTTTATGAGGTCATTGGGGGCAACAAAAGAATTATCACAATAGACAAATCTGATTGTAGTGCTCTGTAAGGTTAACTGTTACTAGTATTGCCTGTTTGAGATGTAGAATCATACTGTATGTATTTTACACAGACACATTGTTTCTGCATGCTTATGATGTAGAATACATATGGAAGAAATGCTAAAATTTGCAGTTGAATTTCAAAAGAAGTCACATGACCTGATTTTTAACATGTTTTAATGTCATAGTAATTACTGTTCTATATTAATTTGATCATTATAGTCCAGTATCTTAAAGGAAAGGAAGGAAAATGTATAGATATGAAAGGTTTTTATTTTTGTTGTTAATTTTCCATCCCGGAATTTGTCTTGGCCACAAAATATGCAGAAGCAAAGTCATATGATTTTTTTAAATGAAAAATATTTTAACATTCCATTAATCTGATGACCTGATCCAAGAGTTTGTGATATGTTTGTTTTGGCTTTATTTCTTGGCTCTGCTGCCTTAGGCAGGGAGCTTTTAGAAGATGAATAAGGTTGTAAAGGAAAAGTTCAAGTCCTTCTTCCTTCCATAACCTTTGAAGTTGATTTGTGTGTAATGGTTATTGTGATGGCTTTGTAGGGAAAGTTCCACATTTGTTACATCTTATAATTATGGTCTTCTGATTATTTGAAGGAGGATTCATGAAGTCAGTGCAAATTTGTCTTTCCCTCTGAAATGCTTTTTCTGGTCAAGTTAAAAATGTATTCCCTCTGGTCAAGTTAAAAATGTATTCCCTCTTAGGGGCCATTTAGTTTCTACAGATAAAATACACCCTATAAAAGTGAATTGTATGTTGCCAAGGTATCATAGTAGTACATGAAACGTTAGCTGCAGAGGCAGGAGGTACTTTCTGGTTGAATTCTGCCTGGACATTAGCTAGTATCACTTTTGACACATCACCCAGTCTCTTTGCTCCTCAATTTTTAGATGTTAAATGAAGCTAACAGTGGCTTTCACATCTCATAGGGTATCTGTAACAATACATAAAGCAAAAGCATGTAGAACAGCCCTTGGGTTCTAGATTGTTCAGTAAGTGTTAGCAGTTAGTTGTCAGGTACACAGTACTTCATTTAGGCATCTGCCCATGGTTTAATCAGGGCCCGTTATATTTGGGAGCTATGCTAGTGTCTAGCAGTGCATAGCTTAGTCTTTGTCTTTCTGAAAATTGTGGTGCTGTGGAGGAGAGGACGATGACTGCTTCAGATGAGGATGAACACTGTACAGGAGCACAAAGTAAATGCCTCATAAGGGCTGGAGAGACTGAGGAAGTGACCTAGGCATTGATGGGGAGTTGCAATCCAGCAGGACAGCAGGGGAGTGAAAGAGGATAGAAGTTGCCAAGCCATGAATCAGTTTCAGCCATGGACTTTCTTGTCTGAAAAGGAGTTCCTCACAGATTGGAGAGGTCCATGATTCTGGCATGGCAGAAGATGCTTTTTTGTTTACCTACAGAGAATATATATTGACCCTACGTCTTACTCTTCTCTCCTTGCTGGGATAAATACTTGACACTCAAAATGAGGGAAGAAAAGGTTATTCATCTCACAGTTACTGGAGGTTTCAGTCCATATTCAGCTGGCTGCAAGGCAGAGTGGCACATGGCAGAGGACAACCTTTCATGGCGGCAACTAAGAGCAAGAGAGCCAAGGCAGAGGTAGTAGCAGCTCAAGCAGCTAACTTTTCTTCCTCCGTTACATTGAAATGCAAATCACCTGCCCCAGGGGAGGTGCAGCACCCGTTTTCACAATAATCAATTACAAATTCCAGAAGCCGCCCCATGACTGCACGAGGCTTTTGGGGGGGACACCTATACACAAACCATAACACTCTGTATTGTGAGAGGGGTTGTAACATACATTTTTATCTGATAGCAATATTGCTAGTGGCTTTGTGTCCTTTGTGTATCTTTTCTTATATAAAAATGGAGGAAACTAGAATTGGGGGTTGTGTCCTGACACAGCAAGAGCTTCTTAGTTGATACCTGTGTGTTGGTTGTCTGGGGCTGCATGACTGACACTACAGAAACATGAGTTTTCACAAACTGTCTGAGATGGAAGCCCAAGAGCAAGGTGTTGGCAGGGTTGGTGACTGGCCTGCTGATATCCTTTACTGCTGTGATGTTTAGAAGCATTCGGAAACTGTTCCAAGAAGTGTTATTCTCAGTGAGTGTTTATATTTATCCTAATTATTTTCATTCTAGAAAGTTCTAAAAACTGGATCAGTGCTGCTTACGCTTTGGGTTTTTGTTTTTGTTTGTATTTTGAGACAGTCTCCATATGTAGCCAAGGCTGGCCTCAAACCCACACACTGTGATCTTCCTCCTTCAGCTGCCCAAATGCTGGGATTATACCACCCAGTTGTTTACTTTTGGAATTAAAAAAAACCCAACCATTTATGTAATCTGTGACAAATATGTTTATAGTGGAATAATGAGAAAATAAGCCAGCATTATATATTTTAAAATTCACAAGTAGTGAGGGAGATTTACTGAGTTGTATCAACTCTTCTCAGTTTGATTGTAGCTTTGCAACTTTTTAGTTTTTAAAGCTGTGTAATATGTGTGTTAAATATCTCTGTGTTAAGGGATATTATGTACAGTTTTATAATTCATTTTTTTAGTATAATTGAATAGCACATGCTTTTATAGTAGCCATTATATAGTATTTAGAGCATACTTCTCTGTGTTCTTCAAGTCTGTTAAGTAGAGGTATTGCTGTGATGCCAGTTTTGCAGGTGGGGCAACTCAGTTTACATATCCTGCCAGTGTTCACATAGCTGCTTAAATGGTTCAAGTGAGATTTGGATTGAGGTGGAGGAGTCCAGTGTCTGTTCTATTTGTTACACAGTCATGAACATCTTTCCTGTTGAGTAATGGACTTCATCTGCAGGGTCTTATTTTACTCAGACTTACTTGGTTCTTCTTTCTTGAAACATCATGTTTTTGTGTTTTATTGACTCTCCTTTCTCATTCTTTATCAGGTGGTTCCTCCCCAATTACATATTGTAGTTTCCAGTAGGTAGACCTTTATTTGTATTCTCTTCCAGAGTGAGCAGATGCATCATGGGATTTAAAATGGTTTTCATGTGATGAGGTGCTGGGGAAAGAAGTGTCAAGGTCCTTTAGTGATGCCTCCCCTTCCCCTACCCTGCTCCCCTCCCCCAGAAGGAGATCCACCTGCACAGATGGCCCTGTCCCGCACCGGAACACACTTCCTCTTCCTTCCTCTGCTTCTCATCCTCCCATGCCAGATCCATGCTGGCTATGGTGCTGGGGCTATCTCCTGGCTGTATTGGTTGGGGTGACTTCGTGCTTATGGTTGTTGTTTTCCAGATTGTATGGTTTTTGTTTAGTCATCTCATATAGACACTGATGGTTTAAATATTTAAGTCCATGCTTAACTTTTTTACTGGCTGATCCATAGTCCTTTCACTTCTGCTCACAGCTATGCTTTATAGCCCAATTCTTTTTTTAAATTTAATTTTATGTATTATTTTTACTTTTAAAAATGTATTTGGTATAGGGTCTCACTATGCAGCTAGGACTCATAATAATCCTCCTGTTTTCAGACTTCCCAGTGCTGGGATTACAGGCATGCACCACCACACCTGAACTCATTCTCTGGCTCATTGTACCTCAAGGGCGGGGCCAGGTATCAAACCCTGGTCCCTGTGTTTGCCAAAGCAGGCACTTTGTCCACTGAACTGTCTCACTAGTCCTTATAGCCCAATTCTTAAAACAGTTTTTGTCATGGTCTGGGCCAAGCATAAGTAATGATATATAAATTGATTGATTGTGATATTACATGGATTAATTTCTCTAATGAAGTTAGAAAAATTTTGAAATTTTGATTTGCTTTAGAGTAAGCGAAGGTATGGACTGTAAATATGTAAGAGAGGCCAGAAACTATGTATTCTAGCAACTTCTTCGTAGCAGTTACTTGTATTTGCTTTAACAAAATGATTGGCACGAGGCTGGGGAGATAGCTTTGTGACTCATTACCTGGCAAGTGCAAGGTAATGAGTTCGAACCCTGGTCCCGCCAAAAAAAAAAAAAAAAAAAAGATTGGCACAATCCTTTGCTTTGAGATAATCTGCTAATTCAACAAAAGTCAGTTAAAAATTTACTCTTTGCAGTGGTAGGCGAGGGTCATTCAACCCCCCACTCCATGTATCCATTTTACCTTCTAGGGCATGTTTTTAACAGTCCATAAAGTTCATAACACCATAAATCAAGCAAGTTGTTATTCTAGCCTACCTACCACCTTGATACGGAAGCTGCAGTTCTTGTTATCACTCAGTTGTCGTTTTATATATAGCTTTCTTTTCATGTAAACCTACAATGTTTCAATGCTTCAAATTTCAAAATATTTTAAAATGAGAAATGATAGAACCTTTCTACTTTAATTACTTTTTTTTTTTTTTTTTTTTTTTTCCTTTTTTGAGACAGGATTTTACTCTGCAGTTCAGGCTGGCCTTGAACTCACTTTGTATCCCAGACCGCCCTCAAACTTACACCCATCCTCAGCCTCACAAGTGCCGGGATTACAGGTGTGTGCCACTATGCGCCTGGCACATTTCCTTTTTGCCTCTAATAATTGATCTCATGGACCTTATGGATATGTGACAGAAACTCGATTTTGTTATTTTCTTTGAAAAGTTGATTTTTATTTCAGTGAGCCCTTCAGTTATATGCTAGCTGCCCTTAACTTCTGCAGGCTTCATTTTACACATTGTAAAGGTAGCTATATGGAAGGAGCAAGTTCATTCTTGGCTGGTAAACTTCGCTCTGTGCCTAGTTCATCTAAGTTGCATCAGCCAGATGCCCAAGAACGTAGCAGTGCGTGTTCAGCTTTGTTGACTGACTGTTGCATGTCCCTCTGATGCTGTTTGACTTGTTGTTGTTTTGCTCTCAGCCTATAGCAGTCATTTGCTACTGAACTGAGCACCTTCTCAACAGAGTGCAGCCTTTACCTGAGTGTTTCCATGCAGCTTCTGGGAAGTCTTCACTCTGTGCCTCATCTTCCATCTCTCAGGGCCACTATGCTCTCCTGAGGTGTTACTGGTTGTACACTGGTCATGATATCAATTTCAGGCAGGGTTTCTGAGCACCTGAGTTGTTGAGTTTCTCTTTCCCTGAGACTATGGTCATTTTAAAATTTATTGTATGTATATAATTTTTTTTTAGTTGTGGGGATTGAAACCAGGGCCTCATTCCTGCTAGTCAAGCATTTTACTGACCTGTATCTGGCATGCATGTGTGCATGCATGCACATGTGTTGCTAGAGAACAAAAAGGGCCTGGTGTGTCCTAGGCAAGAGTTCTACCACTGAGCTGAGAGTTCCCACCTTGGGTTATAACTTTCTGTCACTCTTACAATCCTGGAAGTAATTACTTCTCATGTTTTGGTGTTCGTTCACAGTGGGAGAGCTTGCTAATACTGGGTGCTCCCTTAGAGCCAGAAATACCTGGTA
>PVKN010021313.1:0-15596 GCA_004027915.1 Capromys pilorides
ACTTGGAACTAGGCACAGTGGTGCTTACCCGCAATCCCAGCAGCACTCGGAAGGTTGAGACAGGAGGATCACTGCAAGTTTGAGACCAGACTGGGGGCTACAAAAGTGAACACAAGGCCAGCCTGAGCTGCATAGCAAGACCCTGACTCAAAAGAAAGAGAAAGAAAGAAAATACTCACAGGAGACTTTTTCTTTCATGATTAGTGTCCGGGTGCTAATGAAACTGAACAGGAGAACAGGCTGAATTGTATGAGGAGCCTGTGTTGGTTGTTTGCTTTCTGCCCCTCCTGCTGTATCGTCTGCCTGCTTTTTACCCTAGGTGGCTGATGGGCACAGGTCCCACTGCCAGATTCCCATGCGGGTCCCTTTGGTGATGGGTTGGAACAGATCCTACTGGTGACAGTGCCTGGACTCCTTCCTCTCCATCACCCACCCCTCACTAAGTTGCTTCTTCATCTATTCAGTTCTTCTCAGCTGACTGTGAGAACTCCCTGCCATTCCACGGCTGACACAGGTCCTTCCCTGCCTGTACGCCATACTAGATAGAGTGTATCAAGGCCCTGCATGAGGGTCAAGGATGGAAGAAATAAAGACTGGGGTCACCACTGACCTTGTCCCCTGGGCTAGATCTGCCTGCTTCCTCTTTAGTTTGGGCTCCTCCTCTGCCTCATGCCTGCTCTCTGTAGAAAAGCTGGCCTCAAAGATCTGGTTTGAATTTATGCTGAAAACTTTTCCAATTGATTTACAAGCTCCAATCTGTCATCCGTAGCCACTCCCTTTGTAGGTATGTCTAAGTGCATAACTTGGTAGACCCATCACACGGAGGGGAAGAGAAACATATCGGCGTCACCCTAAGCATGGGGTAGAACAGAGTCTTTAAGGCCTCAGAGGCCGCCACATGCTACGCCTCAGGTACAGCAGGTTTACCAGAGCTTTTCTTTTGTGTTTAAACAATAAAGAAGTTGGTGGTCTGCTGGCTACAGCCTGTTACACATTCTTTGGTTTTATTAGGACAACCATAAGCCTCAAAGACCCACCCTCATGTCAGTGGCAGGTTTTATAGAATGCTCGCAAGTTTCTTCTTGTTGCATTTAGGGTATATAAAGTGTGAGGCGTAATAGGGAACAGGTTGGAAGACCAGTGGAGGGCTGACACACGTCCTGATGTGAATATTTAATAAGCGTTCATTGCAGGCAAAGGTTGACGACCAGATGCCGGTTTCTACAGCTCCAGAGTCTACTAAATCTCCGTGTTTCTCCAGGAACAGGCCTGGGCTTGGCAGGCCTCTCTGCTGAGCCCACCCCTGGAGGTCAAGACGTGCCGAATTGACCTAGCAACATTGTCGAGCAGCATTTGCTGGAAACTTCTGATCTGTTACTCTGAAGCCAAGTGGCTAATGGCTTCTGGTACAGTCCTTTCCTAAGCTGGCAGAGAAGAGTGGGGTTGAAGTATAACTGAAGCAACTAGAATTGCTATTGCAGATGGGCCAGGGAGATAGCTCAGGGGCTTAAGTGCCTGCCTGGCAAGAGCAAGGTCCTGAGTTCAATCTCCAGTACAGCCTGAATGAATGAATGAATGAATGAATGAATGAATGAATGAATGAATAAATAAATAAAATTTTTTTTTTTAAAAAAGCTGGGCATAGTGGCACGTGCCTGTAATCCCAGCACTTAGGAGGCTGAGGCAGGAGGATGGATGCGAGTTCGAGACCAGCCTGGGCTACAAAAGTGAGCTCAAGGTCAGCCTGAACTGCATAATAAGACCCTGTCTCAAAAATACAAAAATAAATAAATAAATAAATAAATAAAAATAAAATAACATAAAAAAGAATCACCGCTGCAGATGTAAACTCCACGTCATTGCCACTGCTCTTCACGCACAGTGTGAGGATGAGAACCTGGGCCATCACCTGTGTGTCAGCCACAATTACCTGGCAGGACAGTCACCTCACTGAGCTGAGAACACCCTCCCAAGTTGTCAGGTTCTACATGTTGTCCTTGGTCCAGCTCTGCCTTGACCACCAACGCTGGGCTGGGAGTTGCATTGTTTTGCATTTCCGTAGCACAGGAAGTTTCCTGATGGAATGCACCTGGGGCTGTGCAGTGCCTCAGCGCCCTGGGTCTGGCTGAGGAAAGAGGCTGCTGTCTTCCTCTGCATGCACAGGCATGGAGTTGGGCTGGTTTCGACATCCCCAGCTCCCTCCTTCTCTCCCTCCCTCCCTAATGTTTCAGAAAAAGAGGCTTTATATAATATTTTAATATCTATAATGAGCTGTTTTCTTTTTGAATTTTCTGAAACAGATACAGCTGTAGGCAGCCATATCCTGCTTAACATGTTTAAAAATTTCTCCTAAAATAAGATGTGAGAGACTGGGTAGCGCATGCCTGTAATCCCAACTCTTCAAAGGCTGTAAACAGGCGGGTCACTATGAGTCTGATTTAGCAGTGAGACCCTGAACACCCTGTAGACCCTTCCCTAAAAGAAAAGATGTGAAAACCATTAGCAAGATCGACCGGGCCATGTGTGCCTGGACCCTTGCCTTATCGGGGTGTCTTGTGTCCATTACCCCCACCTCCAGCCACCCTGGCAACTTCAATCTAGAGTTCACCACACCTTGGGGGCTTTGAACATACTAATCTTACCAGGAACATTTCCCTCTTTCTTTCCTCCAACTTCAGATTTCAGCTTTAAAATCACCTGGTCAAGGGCATCTTTCTAGACTCAGGCTTGGTCAAGGCTCCCTGGCTGCCAGTTCCCTAGGCTTCTCATAGAGCCCGTTGTCACTGGAAGCAATTAATTCTTGGTATAATTACTTATTCAGTGTCTTATTCCCTTTTCGACTGTAAACATCAGGAGGTAATGGATGCTGCATTCTCAATGCCTAGCTAAGTACTCAGCATATAGACTAACGTCTAATTGTTGAATCAATTATTTAAAAATGCATGCTGATTACAAAACAACTTACAGAAAGTGAAGAAAAACACAGAGAAAGTGAAAACCATCTACATCCCATCACTCGTAGATAAAATCTTTGAAAGTTTTAGCATATTTTCTTATGGTCTTTTTTAGAAAACAAACATATATAGGATATAAGAAAGAGTTACCTACCAAGGCCAGACCCTATGGCCATTTAGAAAAGTTCTCCCACTGTTCAAAGTGGCTGGGGGCAGGGAAGGCTTTGAGCTCAGCCCCCAGCCTTGGTTGTCCCTTGGGTGGGTGAGGCGTGGGAGATGGGATTAACACTCAGTTCCCAGGAGCCACCCTGGGTCTCTTCCAATCCTACTCCACCATCACTCTCATATTTGTTTAGGTCTCTTAATAAAATAAGAGTTTCTTAAATATTTGGAAATACGTTGCCTCATTATTTGTTTAATTTTTCTGGCTGTTGCTGTTGTTTCTCTTTCCCCTGATTCATATTAGAGGAGACAGTTTTCAGAACTGTGGAGCCTGAATGCCAGTTCCTAACTGTTTTGTGAAGAAAGGAGTGACTGAAAATAGGCTGATAGGCTGGGGTGAAGTGGATAATCTCCATTTTTCAATGATGATGAGATGTCTTTGTAACAAATGCCTGTGCTTCATGGAATCCATTTCTATCAATGGGCCAAGTCCTGAGTAGATAATGTTACTCATTTCATCTTATAAGTGAGGCAGAGTGGCTCAGAGGTGCCCTGGAGCCTGCTCATGGTCACATAGTAACTGCTCGGCTCAGGGCTAGAACACAGTCGGCCTGGGTCCAAGGTGCAGACTCGGAGCCACAACACCACGCTGCCAGGAGTGGTTCTCCCAAGAGGATCAGTGAGTCTCGAAAGTTTTGTGTACATTTTGTGTGGCTACACAGATTTTTTTTCTCCCCCCCAGAGAGAAGGTCTTTATATTTCATCAGATTTGGAAAGAGAAGCATAGAGATCCATCTAGATGAACAAACTAATCCTTGTTAATTGGTCACCAAGCGCAGGGTTCTGAGCAGTTTATGTGCCTTGAGCCCATAATGAAATTTGTCACTTTCATTCTGGGACAACTCTTTTGACACAGATGCTACTAATTCTATCGTGAAGTTGAAGACATTGAAGGACAGAGAGATCGCTGCCTCCCCAGGGTCAATGGCTTTCCAGTATGGAAGGGATCTCATACAGGGATCTACTCCACAATCTGTGATCTTGGGGCTGAGGAGATGGCTCAGTGGCATAAGCACCTACCTGGCAAGTACAAGGTCCCAAGTTCTATCCCTGGCAACACACACACACACACACACACACACACACACACACACATACACACACAGCAAGCATATCACACAGCAAACCAACGCCCTCCTCTGCAAACACTTCAGTGCTGATATATATTTCCTGCCCTGACTTAATCAACTGTGCTAAATTAAATGGATAGCGGACCTTCTCACAGACGATATCCCGGAACAGAGGGAATCAGCAATTCCTTTCCCCACCAGAACTAATTATAGTAGTGATCCACGTCTAGGTGCACTTATTTTAATGATATTGCGTTTTTCCTATGGTACACAACTTGGATAATCAAATTCTCAGTGGAGCTGGGTTCTGGGTCCTTTTTGTGGGGGACAGGGAACTAACTGGTCGGGAAAGAGGGTCCACTCAAGCCTTTGTATGTGTGGGGAGCCAGACTTTACGTTCATCTCTGCAGTGTGTGCACTTGGGGTACACATTCGTAGTAAGCACGCAAACCGAACGCATTTCACTTGTATATATCACGATAAATTCAATTTAAGGTCTCTGATACTTTCTCCATAGCTTCTGGCAGACCCAGACACAGCCTAAACTGCTCCCCGATGGCTTTCTGGTATTACTGCACTTGAGAACTGGGCACACGCTACAGTTTCTCCTTTTACAGATGGAAAAACAAGTAAGGGAGTGGGGCTCCTTGTGCGGCAGACCCCAGAGGGTGAAACAGAAACCTCTGAAGAGAGTTAGACTTTATTCTCCCTACTGAGGAATTAATGTTTTCCTGATTCAGGGACAACCAAGACCCTAAAATGAAACAACAGTCCTCAAGTTGGGGACTGAGTCAGTCCCAGGGTCCAGATGAAGCGAAGGACAAAACAGGAAGCAGGAGGCCGGAGCGCGGGTGTGGGAGAAAGCCTGGAAAACGCGCCCTAGGTTGGCTTTGGAGAGAGGAAGATCTTGTACCTTTTTTTTTTTGAATATGAAAAATCTTGGCAAACTCCTGCTTTCAGGCCCATTAAAATTCAGGAAAGGAAAAAGAAAAAAGAATGAAATCATTTTTAAAGAGGAAAAAAGACAACAAACTCACACCCACTCTTGCAAAAATAAAAACCCACCCCACAAAGCCTTTATGAAAATGTTTTTGAGCTTTGAAAAACAGAAGGGGGTTGGAATGTTCATGGGGCCAAGGAGTGACTATTAAACGTGGCATTCCGACTGGCTCCGAGCTTGCGTTAAGCAGCCCTCTTTTCTCCCCAAACTGGGAGCCCATTTTTGTGGATGGGCTAGGTCCCCTGAGAGTGAGAGTGACGTGAAGGGGTGGCGGGCAGGGGACACTTTGTTCTCAGGCAGCAGGGCCGGCAAGCCAGTACCTCCCATTCTGGAGAGGGTTCCTTTCCAATCCTCACTCCGGTGGTGGCGGTGGCGGCGGCGCAATCAACAATCCCGCCAAATTCTTCCTCCAGGCTCAGATTTCAGTTATATAAACTTCTAATCAAACAGCCTCCTTTCAGTTGAGAATAGGGCTATTCAGAGGAGCCTTCCATAGGACTGGCGGCCGAGGGGTGGCTTAGGAACCAGAAAAAGATGAGAAATCTGCTCTCTGGCTCAGGTTCCTGGGCGAGGGCTGGCGGGCGGTTCCCTGGCTTTGATCCCCCTGATGAAGGCAAAATTTGTTGGACAGCTAGAAGGTCCCTGGCCTTTTTCACCTGGAGAAGCAGTTCCTTGCTGCTGTCTACCTCCAGGTTCAAGACCCCATCACCCCTCTTTACACCTGCCGGTCCTGAGCGGAATCTTCCAGGCCAGCCATAGTAAATTCTGCATGGCTGGGGCCTCCCTGTTGTCTCATGTGGGGCCATCTCCTACTTTGGACTGTTCAGGTTATTTCCATTTGGGGGAGCACTATAATTATTCTTTGAGAAATGTTCTCTTATATAAATATTTATGCTACCGTTCCTATAAATTCCTAACGGTGGAATTTCTGAGTCAAGCGCGTGCCCGTTTGGATGGCCTTTCTGTGTAGGTTGCCAAATTGCTTTGCAGAAAGGTGAATTTACGCTTGTCCCAGCCGGTGTCCAATGCTCTAATCAAAGCCACTGTATCATTTTTAAGTGAAGAAATAGGAAAGAAGAAAAGCATATGGCAGTAAAATATGGAAAATAAAGTATAGGAAAAGTAAAATATAGAAAACATATAAAGTCTGTTGGTCCCTCTATACTGTCACTTGCTAGTAGGAAAAAATATATCTTGAAAAGACTGAAATACAACAGAGTGTCCAGTGTAACGCATTCACCTTCTCCCCAATATTACAACATCTCTAATTTTTCCTTTCCCTGCACCCCCCTCGCCCCACAGGCTCCAGCTCCAGCTTTGCTCGTGTCCCTGTGGGGCACCGTGAGATGCCCAGACTTCAGCGACGCTGCAGAATAGAACTTGCTAGATGAGGAGAAAAGAGGCTCAGGTTCCACGCTGTCAGCAAAAAGCTCCCATAAACAGAGGGCAACACATTAAGCTCTTGCTGTTAATATGCTGTCTAGACTTTAAAAGATTGCTTTTCTCCCCGTCTTCTAGGCTTCAACTTTTGACCTTGCTTCTGCCCTTGCATCTGTGCAAATGGCCGCGGACTTAGGCGTTTCATCTCCACTGGGGGTTCCGCAGTCAAACGACTGGTGACCCAAAGTGCCACCGTGGTGCAGCATGGACCTGATCCCAACATCGTCTCTGGCCCTTGAGGCCAGACATGCAGGTGTCCCTGTACTGGGGGATGAGGAAAATGGAGAGGGTTCTGCAGACCCTGGAGCAGACGGCCTACTTCTTGCCAATCCTGGGTGGAATCCTGACAGGCACTTTTTTACACTAGAGTTCACATTAAAGCATAAAGTTGTGCGTATGAATGAGGTACTACGTTGTGTCTGGATGCATGAATACATTGTGTGCTGGAAGGTGTCTGAGGGAAGACTGGAAAAAGTTTGCGTAGGCCACACTAGGGGTAGAAACGAACTGCCGAGACTGGGTGTGGTGGCGTGCGTCTGTAATCCCAGCTCCTGGGAAGCTATAAAAAGGGGGATCACTATGAGTCAGATCTAGTAGTGAGACCCAGATCACCCTGCAGACCCTTCCCTAAAAAATACAGGAAAAAAAGAAAGAGAGAAAGAAAGAAAGAAAGAAAGAAAGAAAGAAAGAAAGAAAGAAACTGCCAAATGATTCTGCGTCTTTGCTTCTGAATGCATTTTACTCGGCTGTTCCTCCGTGCCCTCCACACGGGCCTTGTGTTAATGCCTGGCTGGTCAGGTCTTTCTTTAACACGTGGCACTGAGCCTGTGCTACATTCTAACTATTCTTACCCACAAACTTGAAAATGTCCTCACTTAAAGCCGGGTGTGGTGGTGCTGGCCTGCGCTTTGGGTCGCGGAGGCAGGGGGATTGCAAGTTCAAGTCCTACCTGAGTAATTTATTGACTTGGTGAGACTGCCTCAAAATAAAACAAGGAGCTCTGGGTGCGGTGGCGCATGCCTGTCATCCCAGCACTTGGGAGGCTGAGGCAGGAGGATCAGTGAGAGTTCGAGACTGGCCTGGGCTACAAAAGTGAGCTCAAGGCCAGCCGGAACTGCATAGTGAGACACTGTCACAAAAAGACAAATAAATAAATAAATAAATAAATAAACAAACAAATAAATAAATAAAATAAAATAAGAGGTTGTAGGTTAGGGTGAAGGTCCTGGGCTCAATTCCCAGAACCACACATACACACACACACATACACACACACACAAAGACAATTTCATTTACTCCTCAGAAGTGCAATTTTATGGGGTAGTTATTATATCATCATCACCATCATCACTACCACCATCATCATCACCACCACCACCATCACCACCATCATCACCACCATCACCATCATCACCTCCATCACCATCACCATCATCATCACCACCACCACCACCACCACCACCATCATCATCATCATCATCATCATCATCATCATCATCATCACCATCCCTGCTACACAAATGAAGAAACTGAGGCATTAAACTGTGAACCTTGAAGGTAACAGAGCTAGGAAGGGCCTCAAGCAGGCTGACTGTTAGGGCCACGTGACTGACGGATACTCTCCACTGCCAATGAGTCCAGATATTTTTACTCTTAACATTTTCTTCCCAACAACCAATAAATAAGTAGTCACTTATCCTCTTACTTGGTCTGGCCTACTTGAGATGACTAAATTAATCAAAAAATCAATTGTAGGCTGAGAATGGCAGGTCCTGAGTAAAGGCATTTCCCATCTCATAGCTGCCAAAGCCCCTCAATGATGGCAGCTAGGAGACATGATAAGGACTCGGTGGAGGGGCCCAGCAGGGATGGGGGATGGTGGGGTGAGGTGGGCTGAACATCCTGGGGTAGGGAGGCCTCGCCTGTCGCCAGCCAGTGGCTCACTCTGTCTGTGGCACAGGACACTCTCTTTAGGTCTCTGTCAGGAATGGCTGTTCCAGTGTCTGGCTTTAGAGGAAGAGCAAAGCATCTTTAGAAAGCCACTGCTGTCTACCAGCTACCGCCAGACATCTCGCTGGGTGGGAACCGCAGGATTCCATGTTCCAGCCACAACATGTTGCTTCCTTCCATGTTTTTATGATTAAGGCCAGCAGAAGGAATACGACAAGTTGCCCCCCGCCCCAAGTCTATCTGTCACCTCAATTGATATGTCATAAACCCACAGCAACTTGTCACAACCTTTCTATTTGATTGGCCCTCAACCTCCTATGAGTATGTTCCTCTCCCAATTCTCTTTGGGGCCAGGGTGGTTTGTGTTAGAGGGAAGATGACTGACTGGGAGGTGTGGCTGAGGAATAATATAATCTTTGGCTTGGTGATGTATACTTTGGTCCTGGAAAAATGTATTTAAAAGATTCTAATGAGTCATGAAGATAGTGTTGACATGTAGAACAATATTTTTCATGCTCTTTAGGGTGAATAGCTGTACAGCGCCTGACTCAGGAGGGTGGTCACTAAGTGCCTGTTGGTTCTGAGAACAGCTGAGTACTGAACACAGCATGATTTACCCACAGCTAAAGCTTCTCATTAAAAACATGTGCACTATGGAGATCATGCTTCTTTTTTACCTAGAACATCTTTTGTGTGTGGTAATGAGAACTGAATTCAGGGACATCTCCCGCCATCTTTTCACATTATTTTGAGACAAGGTCTTCCTGAACTGCCCAGGCTGCACTTAAACTTGTTGCCTTCCTGCTTCCACGTGCTGAGTGCCTGGGGTTACAAGCAGGCATCCCCACTCCGCAGAACTTCCCAGAATCTTCGTATGTTTTCACCCGAGTGGGTTGTTGTGCCTTGTTTAGGTCAATGAGATGAATAAAAAGGGAGGAGCCCTTCTATGTGTGTTTTGCTATAACAGATCTTCCTTCCCCCTCTCCCCCATATATTAGTAGAACTCTTTAGCGCAGAATTTCAAAAACTTTATGGTTAGTGGCATGCTCACCATGCTGCTCGCCCCATGCGCCCTTTACAAAGGCAGAAAGGGAGATTTGTGTCCCTGTGACTCTGTGACCACCACCTGGGCCCAGAGGGTGCCTGGTCTCGAGTCCATCCAATTCAGGGCACAGAGTGCCTCTTGAGCAGGATGCTCTGCTGGGGTTTCCTGCTCTCATCTCCATCAGCGGGGGTGGTTCAGAAGCTCCTGGAGGCAAAATGAATTTCCCGAGCCCACAGCTCAGGAATCAATGGTGAAATAAATAGATTTGAAAACTTTTACTCCCCAGTGGAAAGTTCCAGAGCTAGAGCCATGACGCACACACGTAAGTGCAAGCCTGTGTGTGTCCCTCTGTCCCAGCTGCTGACTCTCCTATGAGATACATCTCCTCTCTCAGGACTCAGCTCTAAGTGGACTGCAGTGCAAAGCCCTGCAATATGGCAGAGAGCGCATTTCCCTCAGGAGGAGGCTGTGGTGTTCACCACTGTCAAGCCTGCTTTTGCTGCAAAGGGCTCTGGAAAGCACGACTGAAGGGAGGGTGTAAAACCCCGTTGTCTGGTACGTACGGGATGTGATTCTGAGAGTGTGAGTCCCATTGGAGTGCCAGGTCCTGCAAGTAAGCTCCAGCCAGATGAACAGCCATAGCAAAGGCTTGGTTCTCATATAGGACTTGCCATTCTACCAAGGAGAGAGTAAGCAACATCGTAGACCCTTTGAGGGTGCAGGGTGGGAGGTGGGGGGTGGGGATAGCTGCTCAGTGGAGCAACCTGGCAGACATCACAGCCAGGTGCTCAAGGTTGAAATCAGGCTGGGATATCATGGACAGCATCCGTTGGATGGAGGCAGCAGGACACCCCTGCGGCCTCCTCAGCATCAGACATATTGCCCTGTCTCCTTCGGAGAAAATCACCAGTCAAAAACCCCAGAGAGGGACATTCCACAAGAGAGCCAACCCAGCACTTCACAGAACGGCCAAGGTCACCAAGAACAAGGGGAGCCAGGGAAAAGCTCAGCTAGAGAAGCTAAAGAAACAGGACGATGAAGCCAGATTCCTGAACAGGATCCCGAGCCAACAAGAGGACTTCCGTAAGAAAAAACTAGTGAAACATGAATAAAGCACAGCATTTACAGTAACGGGCCAATCGATGTTCGGTTCTTGATTGTCACACATAACAGTGCAAGTTAAGAACAACGAAGGGTGAGGGGGTGGCAGCTCAATGGGAGAACGCTTGCCCAGCTTGTACAAGGTCTGGGGGTTCCATCTCCTGCACCACAAAAGCACTTGTCCAGTACCACAAAGGCATATACACAAGGATATTTTAATATTAGCTTTGTAGTACTTCTGTGAATCTAAATCTGTTCCAAAATATAGGGGTGGGAGAAGGCACTCTCAATGTAGACTTGTTTGTATTGTTTTGAATTATGAACAAGTGAATGAAATATATATTTATATTATATGTATTATATATATATATTCCATTGTATCTATAGCCTTTAGGATGGTGAATGAGAACAATGACAAAGAGAAAACTTAGTAGGTGAAATGCTCATGTTGTAAAATGAAGCCAGCATGCTAAGTGAGGGCGGGACCCATGGGTAGAAGGCTGCTTGTGGCCATACCTTCCCCCACAAGAGGCTGCCCCTGGCTGCCTGTCTGGACCACTGCGTTATGAGTGTGAGATTCTGAAAAAGGCATTTGGCTGCGCAGGGCCTCCTGAGGCTGAGCTCTTTTGCAAGCCTCTGGCCCTCCCTTTCTGGGTGCTGATCTTGCACGACTATTTAATGACAAGCAGCGCCTCTCCCTCTGCTGCACAGATAGCGTCAGGCGGGAAGAGAGGGTTGTGTATCATAGATCCGAGTCCTAATAAATACATTCAGAGGCCAACATCATGCTGCATAATGGAGTGTGGGAAAAGAGCTATAAAGATCAGGCAACAGAGTCTTCCCAGGAGACCAGGGAAGACGGCTGGACTTGGAGAGGGGCTGAACCCGGGCCAAATGGTAGGAGCCAGCGATGAAGCCAGAGGCTGCGGGCGGTGGAAATCGTGCGAGGCTCATCACTGCTGAGGTCTCAGAGGCAAGACGCTTTATCTAGAGGCAGAAGAACTGGGTTATGGGGAAGCACGGTCACTTCATTTTAAACATAAAACAAAAGTCAAACTTTTAACCCTCCGTTCTGTCCCTTTGATGTCAGCCCTTTTATGAGCCTGAATGGTGGAAGGTGTCTGGAGTGGCTGGCAAGGCTGGCGCGCCCTCATCTTGCTGTGTAGGATCCTCCCCACTGTGTGGATTCCTTCTCCTTCTACCTGGATCCTTTCCTGAGTCAGAGGTGTTTAGACAGTGAAACTAAGCGACCCCCATTACCTCTTCCACTTCTAAAAGCCTGTGAAACAATTTTTTTTTTCCTAATGGGGACTTGGATTTCATGGTTAAATCCCCTGAGATGACCCTACAAGCCTGAGATGGACTGTTAGGTACAAAATTTAAAAATGAAAATCAGTGACCTTCAAAAAATAAAGTTTAAAGAGAAAAGAAAAAAAAAAAAAGGATATCTTCACAGGCTGAAAATTTCTGCCAGGTTTTCCAGGTTCTCTTAAATGTTATGGGTGTGAAACTGGCCTCTGGGAATAAAATGTGAAAACAGGAATAGATCAATTAGGTGAATCTTTGAGGTTCAAATTTCCTAAGCTCAAAAGTACTCTTTGGTCTTCTGAGGAGACAGACAGTACGGAAGAAGCTGAAAGCTTTTTTTCCATGCAGAGTTTATTTTCACAAACATTGCTTATCCATTGCAGCCTTAGCAATCATCGCAGGAGACTAACTCCGTGATATATTTCAGGTAGTAGGAGAATATTTTATGCAGTCGTGTCTCCCCATGAGGAAACCCATCTCAAGCTCAAATAATTCACACACAGAAAAGTTCACAGAGTTGCTCGTGTCTGAATTCAAAATTCTCGGGAGACACATTAGCTTGTTTGATAGACTAGAAAGAACGGTGTTTTTGTGTGAGAATTTTAATACAGGAAATATGAATCTAGTATATATCTTTTGAAGTTCCTGTGTATGAGGCAGTTTTGAAGTAAAATGCCACTTATTGTCCTAAAAACATTGCTAAACACACATATTGGAAGGTATTACCAACAAAAAAAGTCTGATTTATACCATGCTGAATAAATAACAAAAATATATGCTGCTGGGGAGATAACTCAATGACACAAGCACCTGCCTGGCAAGTACAAGGTCCTGAGTTCAATTCCTGTATATATATCAGGCCAAGGATATTTCCCTGTGAAAACAACTTTTCCCTCTCATACTGGGGGCTAAAGTCAAAGCCCTTGCACTACATTCCCAGGCCTTTTTGTTTTTTACTTTTAATTCTAAGATAGGCTCTCCCTAAGTTGCTCAGGCTGGGCTTGAACTTTTGGGTTTCTCGTTCAAAGTAAAAATCATTTTCATGGTTCTTCACACACTCATTTCAGAATTAAAGCATAAAAATGCCCATGACATTGCAGAGAGGAGAGCAAGCAGAGTCTATGGAGAGGCTCAGAACTAGTTTGACAACATTTCCAAGATTAGAAGAGGAGAAAATATCACTTTACAGAATCTGCTTTTCAGAAGGCAGGCATCAGCATTCTGTAGAGACAAGGGCAAGACCGGGCAGTGCATGGGGAGGGAGTTCCTGGGCCACTGCCACTCCTGCATCCGGGCCCCCAGACACCTTTTAGATAATGAGTAAGTCGCACTGGAAGGCAGCCTTTGGGACCATTTGGGTTATAGATATTCTCCCAGGCTGCCTTTTAGCAAAAAGCCACTTGGGGAATGAGGCATCTGAAGCCCTTCCATCTTCCACTGGATAATGTTTAAGAGGATAATCTAGGGAAGGTGGTGTGGTGGGAAGAAAGAGGGAGGGAGAGAGGGAGGGATGGAAGAGAGAAGGATGGAGCTTGGGTGGAGGGGGACATTGTCTAGTGGAGAAGGGGAACTTAAGAAGCTGCTGAAAGGCAGCTGTGCCCTGGGCAGTGAGGGCCTCACCCATCCCCGGGGAGCAGAACGTCAACTACGGAACAAATGAACAAATGCGGGAAGCATCAAGGGCAACAGCCACTTGGGCTCAGGCAGGAGCTGCCCCAGAAGCCGCATTCCTTACCCAAAGGAGGGAAAAGAATAGAAAGGACAAAGGGCATTTCCCTAAGGACAAAGCCAGAGCAAAGGAAAAGATTAGAAGAGGGAACAAGAAGAGGAGAGAGGAGAGGAAAGAAAAGCAGAGCGTCACCCCAAGCCTCACCCCAAGCCCAGAGCTCTCCTCTAAGCTCAGGCCCTGTAACGTTAATTCAGCCAGGACCCTGGCCAGGAGTGGCAAGCGTCCAAGGGCAAGTTCCAGGGAACAAATCTCTACAGTCCCTCCGTGATCTGGCACCGGGCTCTCCCAGGTGACCCTGCCGGTCCCCCAGCTCTCTGTGAGCCAACTGCCACTGGCCTGTGCCACAGCGCGGCAAGGGCACTATTCTCCTCCATTTCATTTCCTTTAAAATCATTCGAAACCTTCACCTTTGTTTGAAATTCGAAGCCCAAGCTTCGTTTTTTTCTGCAAAATGACTTGCCAGGGCAGCACGCACGCGGGTTTTATAATTGTCTGCCCAGTGTGAGCAGCACGGAGTCATGAGCTTGGGATCTCTCAAGGAGCATCATTCTGCCAAGCCCCCTTCCCTCTGCCTGGCCAGGGGGCGGGATGGCTGCCAGGAAAATACAATAAAATGTGGGAGCAGGAATAAATAGCAATTAAAATTTAAAGGATGTATCTTGCTTACTTCTTTTTAAATTTTCATCTACTCCTTTCTCACTTTTCTCACATCATGTTAGTTTTTACCCAGCCTTTCCTTTGCCTCCTGTGCTGGTGATGTCCACATCTACCTTGGTTTCTCTTTCTGTTGTGTCCAATAGCTGAAGTGGACCAGAAAGCTCCCTTCCTGGGTAAACTCCTCCCAGCAGGCCTCCGTAGTCTGAGGAAGGGATGTCCCTAACAGTGGCGAGGGGGAGCACCTGCCACTCACACAGCCCTTCCAGGGTGGGACATGGGCAGAAGGAAGCTGGGGTTGTGGTTGGAGCAACTTGGCTGGGGGAATGGGGCTGAGACCGTGGTCGCCAGAGCATGAGGACTGAGAAGTGGGACCTGGAGGAGCCTTGTCACACAAGCCAACCTTGAGATCATGCATTCATCGAGGATTCAGTTTCCTGGGCATCCGGGGAGCAGCATTATTAGGACTCAGGCTGCCTCGGAGTTGCCTGCTCTATGTCACGGTGGGACCACTCCATCATGCACAGCAACAAGGTCTTCACTGGACGCCCGCCCAAGCTCCTGGCCTTCTCAGCCCAGAACCATGAGCTAAAAATGTTACTATTCTTTATCCTTTACCATTCTCAGGTATTTTGCCATAGCAATGGAAAATGGACTAAGACAAAGGGCTTAGCAAACTCCCCAGACTCTCTGTCTTCCAGAGTTCTCTAGGGCTGTAGCTGCATCTGTTACCACTAACGACTGAGCTCAAAAACACTGATACCCCTGCACCACTGTGTTCCTTACTCCCTTGGCAAGAAGAATAGACCTGAGCCCTCCCCGCCAGGAGCAACTGGGGAGCAGATTCTCAAGTCTGACTGTGAGCTCATTCAAAGTTTCTAACCTCTAGGATCTTCAGACTCCTTTCTCTGTATTATACCACAGCAGCTCTGGCATTTCTACATCTTTCTCCTCAGCCATTTCCTTTCTCCTCAGTAATTTATAAGAACGATAATGTATAAGAATCTTGGCTGCAAAGTTGAAAATTAGGACAGAAGATTATATCAACTCAAGTATGTGTGCATGCTTGTTTTCTAAAGGTAGTGATGGGAAATGATTTTTCTGAATAATATCAAGTTATAGG
>PVKN010021314.1:0-15578 GCA_004027915.1 Capromys pilorides
TGAGACAAGGTCCTGTTAAATTGCCCGTATTACCATCAACTTGTGACCCTCCTGCTTCAGCCTCCTGAGTAGCTGGGATTACAGGCATGGGCCACAGTGTTACGTGAAAGCCATGCTTTACCCAAAAGAAAGGGACAAAGAACAAACCAGGTCACGTTGCTCCAGAGGAGGACACAGAAACCAACCTCCCTCCCTTTCTCTTCCCCTTCCTTTCCCTTCCTTTCCCTCTGTCCTTCCATGGCATGCACAGAACTGAGAGAGCAGGTCTAGTAGCTTAAGCAAGAATCTACTTCAAAGACTAAAAAGCAACAGAGGATTCCTGGGGTAAGGAGGAGGCAGGATCTGCCCTACACTCACTGGATGATCAACTTCTTAGGCAGCCCTCCGATTCCCTACTGGAATGCACAGGCCCAGCCCACCTGAGGCTCTTTCCTAGCAAAGGAAAAGCTGAGCTCTGGCAAGCTGAGTAACTTCATCAGTCACCTAATTGAATGAGAACCCAGAGCAACCCAGCCTAGCCTGCACAAATTGAGTCAGGGTACTGCTCACTACACTGAAAGTGAAGGATATTTTCCATTACGGCAAGTGCTCCCACAGAAGGATCATGAGCCACACATGGAGCCTTAGTCTCTGAATAGGTGCCCATGGCCCGCTAGTCCCTCAGTCTGAGAACTCGGAGAGCCAGGCTGTAATAATGGACCTGCCTGAGTGAGCATACCAGCCATCGAGCTGCTTCGGTTCATTTCCCAGAGGTTAAGCCATAGTGTGTCCAGTATTTAAAAGTACGGAACTTGTTTCAGGGCTGGCCCATTCTCACCCAATTCATCTTCCCAGCATGAAGTTATTTAGAAAACAGCCGAGTTCGGCTGGAAATCGTTTTTCATCCCTCAACTCCTAGTCACATGGGCAGCTGGCCAGCTAGACGTGAACAAGCACCTCAGAACTCCTAAGACCACCCGCCTCCATTCCCTTCAATGGAGTCTTGTAAATAAATAAATAAAACTGCCTCTACCCCTCCTCCAAGGTACGGCTCTTGTAGAAAGCATGACCCAGTTTTGCAATCTACAGAGGCAGCTTGGGGAGCAGTTGTAAATCTTTGTCAGGCAGGTGTTAGCTACATGCATCCCAGCTTTCAGAAAGGGAACTGCTGCTATTCATCATGCTGCGGAAAGTCAGACACCCCCTGCCAGGAATTTTCAGCCCAGGTGCAAGTCAGGGCCCCAGCACGGACAGTGTCAGTTCACAGACCTCTTGCAACCACCGGAGGAGGCTAGGTGGAGTCTGTGCCCTCCCACACCCCAGGCATGCCAGCACACTGCATCAGGCACCTGTGGGTATGCGTGCTCATGCCTGCAGTTGGGCCTGAGCTCAGCCAGGGTGGTCAGGCAGCAGCCACAGGCACGAAGCAGTGCAGCCAGGTCACAGGTTCTTTGTTCCACTGCCACCTCCACCAGGTAGGATACTTGTCTTTGAGGAATTAATATTAGGAATAAAAATGCTGCCTGATGGAGGATGAAGGTACGGGAAATAACATTTCATGAAGAAGTACTATGTGCCAGGAACTATGCTCCACCTATGATAGATATATGCATATGTATTCATATACGCACACATCTATATGTATTTAATTTTCATAAAAAAGATGCACAAAACTACATAAATGGATTCATACAAATAAGGGGCCTAGAACAGTGCCTGGCACATAACAGCTACCATGAACCACTATGGATGATGGTATGGCAGCTGTTAAGATCAAATGCCTGGTTGGAAGAGAGGTGAAGCTGGGGCTCACTATTTCTATGGCACTGTTTTTTGTTTTTTTTTTCAGTACTGGGGATTGAACTCAGGACCTTGCACTTGCCAGGCAAGTGCTTATTCTACTGAGCTATCTCCCTGACCTGCTTCTGTGGCACTCTATATGCTATTGGAAAATTTAAAGAACATGTAATAGTCTACAGATTTATGGAAATGTTACAACAATTGGCAAAAAGGCTTGATTCAGTACAAAAGTTCTTTTATTATTAGTCCTAGGAAAGGGACTGTAAGCAAAGTATAAATAACTAGGACAACAATAACCTGATAGTTATCATTGTGATGTCCAACAAATACCTCAAACTTTCATATGAACAGAAATATGCAACTTTCATTTACTGAGAATAAGATATATAAAATGACATATAATATCAATTTTATCTGTTATTTATTTTATGTATTTCAGTACCGGGTCTACGGGGCCTCAGTACACAGACAGGACTTGTAGTACCTGATCTACTCCTGTTTTCAGCTTCCCAAGCACTGGGATTACAGGCACACGCCACCATGCCCAGTCTCAGTCACAGTCTCAGCATGTTGGGGGTCAGGGCTGGCATGGCATGCCAGGGATTAAACCCTAGTCCTCTGTTTTACTCTGTTGAGCTATCTGGCCAGCCCTCTATATCAATTTTAAAGAGAAAGATAGGTGATATATTTTTAAAAACTAAGAGGAATGATAGGTTGGTGAGATGGCTCAGCGGTCTGAAGTGCCTGCTTAGGCAAGCTTAGGCAACCGCAGGGACTGTGGTTCAACCCCCAGCACCATATGCTGCACCAGCCCCACTCCCAGGGCAGGCTGAGCCAGCCATAATATTTAAAAAAAAAAAAAAACCTAAGAGGAATGAGATTAAAATATTTTACATGGAAGCTGGGTATGGTGGCTCATGCCTGTACGGCTGAGGCAGATGGATCGTCACCAAGTTTGAGACCAGCCTAGGCTACAACGTGAGTTCAAGGCCAGTCCTAAGCTGCCTAGTGATGCACTGTCTTGAAAAGACAAACAAAATATTGACACAAGAATGGTTGTATCATGCATGATGTTTTTCATCAGGAAAAGGGTATGACCCACATATAGAGGCACACACACATGCCTTGTTTAATATGAAATTCCTTCTTTTTCTCCCTTTTTCCTGTATCCCAAGCCTACTCAAGAGTGCCACCATCTCTCCACCATTCATAACAGAAGCTTAGCAGACATGCTGGGCTGTTCTAGCCTCTTCTGGGGTGAGCTTATTTAAATCTCCAGCTGTTTGCCAGCTGTGCCATCTCTGAGCAGGCCCCCTGCAGGTCCACCCTCTCCAGCGGAGCCTGGAGGCTGGCCAGCCTGACCCACCCACCCGAGGCTGGCTGGCTCACCCTTGGTATGCAGGAAGTCGAGAGCAGCAGCAACATCTCGCACCACTCGGCTGGCTTCTCGTTCGTTGAAATGCTTCTGTCTCTGGATGTGGGCTAGGATGGAGCCTGCAGAGCAGAGGGGACAAAGGAGGATCAGCTTTACAGCTCAGGTGAGCACTGCTTCTTAAAGGCTGAGTTTTCACAAGTTGGAGGTGGGGACATAGGCTGCCTCCATGCTAAATGTCAGCCCCAAGTGTGCTGCCTGCCTCAGAGAAGGAATCGTACATGTCTGCTGAATAAACTCAGACTACTACCTTCTGTGCCTGCCTATGAGGAGCTCAGAGGGACAAAGAACAATTATATGCAGAAACATTAGCGCTACCAAGAATTATTTGGCTTCTGAAATCAAAAGGAACTAGGCATGAATACACATGGGGCTCAGAGGACTTGGAGACATTTGTTCCCTTGTATTCAAGCTTAGATCCAAGCAAGAGCGCAGGCCTTTCAATGAAAACTCCATAGCCCCTCTAGATGAAAAAAGTGGGAAGCTGCTTTATCTCATGAAGTGTTCCCCATGTTGTTATTATTTTGCTGGGAACAGCTAACATTTATTGATTAGTTTGCTATGTGCCAGGCAATACGCAGTGCTCTTTAAATTATCTTATTCTCGCAAGGGTACAAAATGGGTATGGTGGTCCTTATAAGTAGTAAACCTCATGCTAAAAATGGTTAATTGCCCCAGACATAACACCATTAAGTTGTAGGGTTGAGACTCTTAGGTATAACACATCTGACCCCATACCAGTGCTGACTTCTTAGCTGAACTTGCGTTCCACCTGCTGGAGGAAGGGACCTTGGGAGGAATGGCTCAGAAGTCACACACTCCCTCTTTACCCTTGAGTCTGGCTTCAGTGCTAAATGTTATGGTGACAGAGGACCCAGCTGCTGTAGCATTCCAGACGTGTAATGCTGAGTCCCCAAGTACACCAGCAGGCTGGGGTCAGACATGCACATGAGCATCCAGCTTGGCTTCACAGGGTCCATACCGATTGTTGAAAGCCAGAGTTTCTGGGAAGAAGATGCCATTTCTGTGTCCTGAAAGTGGCCCGTGCTTGTTATTTGTTTGTTTATTTTTGCTATGGAGAGGGAATGAGAGAAGGTAGGGGAAAACTACAAAAGATCTTTCACCTGATTAAACAAAGGATCCCAGTATGGTAGGGAACATTTTCAGAAAACCATCTCCTGGTTCTCTTCTAGCTTGCCCTGCCACAGGGAGCCTCTTGTTTCTAAACTTGTTAAAAGGGAAGAGTAACTTTTAAGGCAGCCCCTAACTTCTAGTTGTTTTAATAATATTAGCAGCCACTAATGCCAAGCTCTTAGTGCCTATCAAACATGTAGCTCAGCATCTCATAGCAACTAATTTAATCTTCACGACAATCTCATGAAGTAGGGGCCACCAATGTACTGACCCTACAGATGAAAATACTGTCTGGAAAAGGAAAGGCACCTGCTGAAGGTCCCAAGGCTGGTAAGTAAAGGAGCCAGACTAAAGCTTAGCTTTGCTGGTTTCCTAAGCATGCTCCGTTGATCACCAAGCCCCCTGAGTACTTTTCCACTCAGTTGTACCCTGTAATTTCACCTTGCAAATGGGTCTTAGGGTCAGGTAAGGGCTGGGGAATAAAAAGCACCCCATCTCCTTTACTACATCAGAAGAGCAACCTGGACACACATCCCAGTGATATTCGTACGGGCAAGTGTAACATCCTTCCACTTGAAGGAAGGGGGGCACATTTGTTCCCTCCCCTGTATGCTGGGTCTGTCCCAAAAAATGGGGTTCTCTTCTCCTCCTCTGTTCAGCCTTTCTGGACTTAATAATGTAAACCACAGTTTCCAGCCCACAATTAATTTAGTTAAACAGTGAATGTGTCATAACAGGGATTGATAAATTGATCACTAAATGTATGTATATAAGACCCATATTATAATGAAAAAGCATGTATATAATGCTGCATAGGTGACATTCTAAGCTCTGTGAAATGCTAATTATCATCCTTCCCTCCGGCTTCCCTTCTCCCAAATCAAGGGCAGTTTTTAAGTCCTTCATCCTTTTTATTTGACTTGTTTTAGAAGTCTCTGGGATTCATGATGGATGATCACCACCCTGCATCTTAATCCGAAGTCCAAACACATACTCAACAGGAATTACCTCCTTGCAGTTTCTCAAAGACCAAGTAAAACCTTGTGTCATCTTCAAAGAATTCAATCAGCTCCAAAATGTTCCTTAAATGGGGGAAAAAATAGGAGGAGAGGGAAGGAGGGGATAGTATTATATATTAAAATCTACTTATAACTATACAAACAAAAAATACACAACACCCTGTAGCAGGGCAGAAACCAACTTGAAATCAAAATGCTTATTAAAGACCCATGTTTGAGAAGCAGCCAATGGTGTTAGCAAGATTCAGGTCACCTTATCTTTCCATAATGTTTAGTCTCTAGTGTTTTCACCAAGTCTGTGCTGTCAAACCCCAACCCTAAAACCCACTAGGTAGAGTTATAAAAAAGTCCCGGTCATATTAAACTGAATAAAATCTGCAGCCGACTGGAAGCAATTGCGGCTAATAACACTGAATAGTAGGTGTGTGTCCTGGAGGCAAGCAGCAAATAATTACTTGCCCTCCCTCTTGCCCATAAATCATGGGGCAGTATTTACATTGCCTGGAGAAAATGGAAACATCTGTCAAATAGACTTGGGGCCTAACGTGGGCACCGCTAGACCCTAACTGCTAAGCGCTGCTTAATGGAACGGCCGCGTTCCTGGCCACTGTAGCACTTGTGGCCTTCCCCGGTGAGCACTCTCTGCCTGCCCGCGTATTGCTGTGCTCTGCCAACAAGGTCGTCTTGTAACTCAGTGGGGAAGCCACCAGCCTCGATACTGGAGGTGTTGAGATTTTTTTTCTTTGAAAGAATGAAATAAACCAAGTAGAGTCTCTAATGCTGAACTAAGAAGCTGCAGGGCTGAAAATAAAAATCTGTCCCTCATAAAAAAATGCTGGCCACTTTGGGAGACGCTATGCTTTTACTAGTGTGAAGGCGTCCAAATAAGATGGCCAAAATGGCCTAATTTGAAAGAAGATTGTAGAGGCAGCGCCTGGAGTTAAATCAACAGCAGCCCCCTTCCTCCAAGCTTAATGACAAAGCCATCAATACCAAGCTACTGGCTCCCTGCTGACACTGCCATGAAGGGAGAGAGATGGGGAAGCAAGTCTTGGGGGTGACCCTGATTTAAAGCCACTGTGGGAGCACCGGTCATTCTGAGCTGCCTTACTGGGGGCTGAGGTTCCTGGGGCCAGCCATCAAGCAGGGGGCATCGGACCTCCTTCAGGACTCGAGTGGCATCCGTGCATATGGAAGTATGCTAGGAACGGCAAACAGCAGGAATATTCTTAACACTTCCTGTACTCATCTTGGTACTAAAGTAGCTCTAAACACCTCTACCTGGCAACAGTCTGCTGGCCAGACTTCCACAGGCACTTGAAAGAAATGAAACCTCAGTTTTCCCCAGCCACTGATTCCTATTACTCCTCTAACTTGCAGGAGTGCTGATATTTACAGTGTTTCAGCTAAAGAGAAGATGGCTTCTTGGAGTTATTGCTGCTTTGACTCCTTCCCTCTTTCCCTCTCTTGCTGACAGATGGAAGGAGTTCCTCGCAGTTGTGGGGAAGGAGTGAGGGCTGATCGCTAGGGTTCGGGGTGGGTAAGAAGCCTTTCTGCAGCCACACGTTCCCCAGAGAAGCATTGAGTCACCCACAGACACTCACTTGTTTCCTTGACACTGATAAAGCGTCTCCACCTCTCGGAATACCCGACTCCTACTGTGCCCTGCTTGTTTTTCTATGATCTGTGGGAAGAATAAAGTGTCATGCACATCACCTTACGCAAAACAGTCCCTTGGCAGGAGCCCCCTGGGAGAAGATAACACAGTCCAAATCTAGTTTCCCACAGAAGTTTGGGGTGGGCCATGGCGACCCAGCCACTGTGGCTCTTTCAGTGAAGCAGCAGCCTGGCTCAAAGCTTCTGGTCCAGCTGAGCCTCTGGCCACACTTGGCACCAAGGCAGTCTAGGTGGCTGCCACAGCCAGCTGCCCTGGGGCAACCAAGGCAGCCAGAGACAAAGAACTAGCTCTGCTCAGCTCAGCTGCTCCTGCCTTAAAGGTAAGAGGTGAAGGCTCCATAGAGGGGTCTCTGAAGCTGGAGGAAGGATAAAGGTGAGCGAGGACAAGGAGAAACTGAAGCCTCCATGCCAAGCTCTGAGGCCACTCCACAGATCTCTACACAGAGTGCTTTTTCTTCTTCCTCCTCCTTCTCTTCTTCCTCTTCCTTCCTTCCCTCCTCCTCCTCTTTTTTTTTTTTTTTTGTTAGATTCATTTATTAGGTACAGGGTCTTGCTAAGCAGCTCGGACTCATAGCATCTTCCTGTCTCAGCTTCCCCAGCACTGGCATTACAGGGGTGTGCCATCATGCCCTGTTTCGGTGGCCAGCGTAGCACGCCCAGGGTTCTGGGGCTGGTACAGCATGTGGTACTGAGGATCAAACCCAGGTCCTTGTGCTTGGCAGGCGAGGGCTTAAACTGCTGAGCTACCTCCCCAGTCCTAGTGCTTACTCTTCTGAGAACTCACTCTTTGGCTAGACTGTGTGAAATAATTTGTATATTTAACCCTTACAACAATGTCCAAAGACAGGAAAGTGTAGAACATTCTGCCCACTGCCCAGGGATGACCTCAAAGCCCTCACTAACCCACACCTGCGCCTAGCCTACACAGCTTCTCCCAGTGCTGGGAGGTTTCTCTCCTGTGAAGTTGTGGGCTGCTCTCTCCACATCTCTGCCTGCACTACTTGGAAAATGCATGAGACCACAGTGGAGTGGGTGGTTTTTAGGAGGCCCGGCTGACTCAGAAAAGCCTGTGGACCTAACCCCAGCACCAGAACACTCCTAACAAAGCCTATGGACAAGGTTCCTGAGACCTGAATGTGGCCCTGGCCCTGCCTCAGATATGATGTCCCGCTCCTCCCTTCTGATAATGCTGGGCTCAACACTGTAGAAGTCTCTAGTATGCTGCAGCACATATTGAACTGCAACTTGTTAAATAAGCCCACATCTATTGGAAAAGCACCCTGGGTCCATTTTCTGACAACAGGCAATGAGGTCCAGTGCTGGGGAACTAGGAACTATTCAGTCTCATACATAAGCAGCTGGGTCAAAGCGAGGAGAATTCTTCAGCAGGCAGGCTTTCCAGCAGCAGCACTGTTTTGCTCAGAGGACGTAACAGGCTCTGGCCAGTAGAGATAGGGAACAGAGCATGGACAACTATTTGGGGAGTCTTAGAGATATTTTGCATCAGATTATCTGGACATTCCATTCTGATGCTAAGTTCCATCAGCTGACACTGTAGGGAAAGTGGCAATAAATGAAGTCTGCAGAACACGCTGAAGAAGTAGCCCATCATCAGGGAGCTTTTGGGAAGGAGAGGCAACACAAGACACAGATAGTGCTGAAGCCAAGTCTCTGTCAAACACAGGGGACACAGAACAAGGGCCAGGCTGTCCTCCTGGGACCCAGCGTGGGAGAAACAGATCTGTTATTTGTCAAAATATCAAACCTTTGACAAATATACTTAAATTTGTAGTTTTCATCACAGGAGGCATACTTTTAAAGAAATTACTTATCACCTATACCAATCTTTCTAAAAGGAATAGAGGCAGCTCTCTTGGTACCATGTTATTCTTCTTGGGGCAGCAGAAAGGTGGGGAAAAAGAGGAGATAGCTCTTTCAGAGCCAGTCTGGCTGGATTCCCTGAGAAGAGGACTAGGAGGCAGGCTATTACGCGCCGGGCACTGCTCTAAGCACTGTACATATAGCAACTTCTTTACTTCTCACAATTATCCATGGGCTCTATTATTACAACCCTTTCTTAGATGAGGAAACTGAAGGACAGAGTAGCCGAGGAACTTGCCCAGTGAAAAGACCAGGCTTGGAATACGGTGAACACAGCTTTAGAGTCCAGGTTCTCCCTGGGCTACCATGAATGTAAAATAGATTTAATTTAGGACAAGCTGGAAATTTGCAAAGCAAAGTGTGACATCCAGAAGAGACACTCACTTTGACAGCATACTCTTTGCTGGTCTGCAGGCTCACAGCACCTTGAACTTTGGCATAGGCTCCCTCTCCCAGCAACTCAGAGGTCAGCTTGTACATATCTAGGGGTGAAATGGATGAGAGGAATAACAAGATGAGTCAGTTGGGCCCGCCAAATAGCTCAGCAGATTAAAGTGCCTGCAAGCAGGCACAGGGGCTGGGGCCCCGCCCTGGGGCTCCGCCCTGGGGCACACTGAGATGGCAATTGAGACTGGCTGTGGTGGCGCATGCCTGTAATCCTAGCTCTTGAGAGGCTGTAAACAGGGGGATCACTGTGAGTCTGATCTAGTAGTGAGACCCTGAACACCCCGTAGACCCTTCCCTAAAATACAAAAAAAGAAAAAAGAAAAAAGATGAGTCAGTCTGCTGTAAGCATGGGTGGGAAGGGGAGCTCCTGTCACTCAGCCTCCCCAATCTGACCACCCCAAGAGAACAGGCATGTGACAACTCTGGGGCACTCAGTGACGAGGAAGACACATCCCTGGCCATGGCAGGTCTCGGTTTCTCAACAAGAAAGCCAGATGGAAGGCATCCTGTTCTTCCTTTCAGAGATGAGGACAGAGAAAGGGTTTCAATTCAGTACCTTTTTCCTGAGTATCAACTGTGTGTCTCACAGCATAAAGGGGCATTGTGGGAAATAATCTCTTCCCTCTAAGGTTCTCAATCCAGTGGGTTGACAGATTAACCACTGGCCCCAGAATAAACCAGGAGCTGCTAAGTGCTATCAGAGATCACAGAGGGAGGAATGGGGAAATCTGGAGAATCCAGGGATCTTCACAGAAGAGATCAAAGTTGAAAGGACATCATTCATTAATTTACTCATTTCCTGGGCAGCTACAATGTGCCAAGCACTGGGTGGAGCACAGGTGATAGAAAGGAGAATAAAGCACTGTTCCATTTTACACCACATACGATGGAGGTCATCAGCGGTTTCTAAGAAGTTTCCAGAAGCTACCCACAGGAAATCACATACAGAAGTAGGATGCAAATGATGCCCTGAGGTTTTAGGTAATGAGTCAGAGTGGTTCTAACACAGCAATAGGCTTGGAGTGAAAGAACATTTGGATGGCCTGCCCAGGCTCACAGAGAGCACAGGCTGAGAGCGTCTCGGGCTTCACGCCTCAGCTTTTACTCTTGAGGCAGCTTAGCCTTAAGCCCCTAGACTGAGCAGCAGACTGAACTGTGACGGAGATCTTGTTGCTCTTGGCTGTGAGCAACTGGTGACTGTGTAACTATCCTTACACATCAGGAATTACTCTCCTGTGTTCAGTGAGAGTGCAAAAGACTTGTTGATCCCCAAACTATTCTAAAACCCTGGGGAATTGTCTGCTTCAATCCCTACCCCCTCCTGCCCTCCATACACATAGTTCTCTACTTTTTGAGTTAAAGACAGGCAAATAAACCCTTACACTAAGTACTTTCTCAGTTCTACCATGGTTGGTCTTGAAGCTATGCGAGCAGAGAGTACAGCATGGTTCATATTTTAAATGACATTTCTCTCAAGGTGCATATGTCCACATTAGTCTTCTACACTTGTCAGGATGTGTGCTGGCTGGAATCCAGTATTCCTGACTCATAAAGTGCTTGTGGTCAGAACCATCCGTGTGCCTGTGAGATCGGGCCAAGGGCTCCTGAAGGGAAGCTACTTCAGGCCTCACAACAAAAGAACAGAACAGGGGAAGGAGGCATGCTACTCCTAGAAGTGGCTGCTGTTCCTTTGGGCCCTCAGTGGAGGTGACTAGCTGTGTGCCACACATGTCCTTATGTCCTTCCAAGGGCACCAGACACATGCAGCACAAGGAACTCTGATCTCTAGGAGTCAAATCTGCCCCTTAGCTGAGACTGCAGTGTCCTTTGCAGCCTTGGCTCTTGGTCTTTCTTGCTTCTCTTATGCACTGTTCTCCTCTCAGGAGCCCTTCCAGGAACTGCTGGGGTAAGGATCAAATCTGACAAAGCGCCAGGACACATGAGGCAATCCAGGTACAACTTTGACGGATTGGTCTTCCTGCCCACTGAGGGGTGCCTGACTGGCCAGGTGAGGCCAAAGTGCTATCTAAGAGCTCTGCCCGTCCCCATTGGCCTGTCACTCCTGTGAAAACTTGCCCACCCCAGAGATGCAGCATCCTGTCATCTGTACCCACATGCACCACTGCTTGGAAAGCCACAGGCTCACATCTATGAGGTCTGTGGGGCAACAAACCTTCAAACCTTCCTGGCAAGGAGTCAGTGGCCCGGGCCTTCCGCTTCTTCTTCCTCCTCTTGTCGCTGTCTGCGATGGCAAGGGGCTCACTGCTGCCCATCTCTGGGAGACAAGAGGAGACATGAGAGAAACAGCAGTGTACTGATTAAGCTGCAAGTTCACCCAGAAGGAGAAAAATAGGGCGGGGTGGGGTGGAGGGGTGGCAGGAGCTTTACACACAGATGGTTTTTAAATATCTATAAGAACTATTGATTTGTTTTGACCCAGGAGGCAAAACTAAAGGCAAAACCATTATAGGAGATCATTAACTGTGGAAAGGAACTCAGACAAGCAGGCTAGATTAGATGAGGACAGCAGAAGCCTGCTTTAACCAAGCTCATTAGAACACGGATTTAGATCTGCCACCACTCAAACCATATTCCCTGAACAGCACAAGGAAGCCACGAACAGTGCCCTACTTGCAATAGCCCCAAACCTCAGTGCCGGAAAGACAGGGTCCAGGGAGTAGGCCCGAGAGAGGGTGGCAGCAGGGCTCATGGGGAGGAAATCAGAGGCTCTGCAACATCCCTAAAGACGTGGGCCTCTCACGGGCACATGCCTGTAATCCCAGCACTTGGGAGGCTGATGCAGGACTGCCACTAGTTCAGGGATAGCTTGGGCTACACAATGAGGCCCTGTCTTGAAAGAAAGAAAGAAAGGAAAAAAAAAAGGAAAGAAGAAGAGTAGGCCCCCATGGTGCTGCCCAGCGGAAGGTAACGAGGGGGCTGGGAGTGGCCCCACGTTTCTTCATGTGTGCGTGTGAGCCCGCAGCATTGCCTCCCTCTCTTGGACACCCCTTCGGAAGCCTGCAGCAGTGATAGGTCTGTGCCAGGTGGCTGGACGAGGTCAGCTAGTGCAAAGACATTATTATCTCTCCTTGGCAGATACCTGGCTTCCCTGTTAAAGGGAAGCAGACAGACCCTGGATCGAATGGGCAGGAAAAGGTCAGGACAAGAAAGGAGGTGAAGGAGACCAAAACTGGGAAAGAGAAAGGAAGAGCCATGAGTCCGTGCCCAATCACAGTTCTGTTTCTAGGCCACTCTAGTAGGGGCCTTCCCCTGTTAAAGATAAATTACTTATAGAACATGTCATGCCCCTGATCCAGAGTGGAGCCTTAATACTCTTTGCCTGCAGTTAGAAATAATAAGATTTCTCCGAAGTCTCTGGGTCTAAATCCCCACCAGGGTGATTAAACTTCTACATCCTTCTAAAAGAGAGGCACTCGAGTGCTGATGGGGCACACAGTGTGAGAGACTTTTAGATCAGCCTTCAATAAACACAGGCTCTGGGTTGCTGGACATTTTTTTTCTCCTTTTCTGAGAAATTTTAAAATAGAAGCTGGCTCTCTGCCCACTGAAGGGAGAGACCCACTCCCTTCTCAAAGGATCCAGCTGAGGGGCCGGCGAGATGGTTCAGTGGTCTAAAGCGTCTGCTTAGGAGGGCTCAGGCAACTGTGGGGACTGCAGTTCGATCCCCGGCACCACATGCTGCGCCAGCGCCACCACCAGGGCAGGCTGAGCCAGCCACAGAATGAATAAATAAAGAAGCAAACAAACACAACAAGCAAACAAATAAATACATAAATAAATAAAAATTAGAAAAAAAAAAAAAAAAAAAAAAAAAAAAAAAAAAAAAAAAAAAAAAAAAAAAAAAAAAAAAAAAAAAAAAGGATCCAGCTGAACATGAGCACAAAAATGGCAGTTCAGCCCAGAAAGTTGATTAGTGCTGATGCCAATCTGCTCACTGTCCTTAGGGTAAGCACACAGCAGCCATTAGCGGTGGAAGGAAACACACGGAATGCACCTCCCGCGCCACCGAGCAGATCACACGGGTCTGCAGCAACCAAGGGTCTGGCAGCTCCGTTCAGGTCAATTTTTCTTCTATTTCTGGAATTTGTGACAGTGGATATTCAATTATACTTTAGAAAATAGATAATCACATGGAATAAAAAGAATCCACAGAGGATCTCAAAATATTACTTCATCCAACAACTTGAAGCAGAAGTTATACATGGGGACAGCAATATGCTAAGTATTCAAAGAATTAAACACTGGCACTGGAACCCCACCTTCACCACCGTGAACCAAAAGGAAAAACATTGTCCTGGTGCATTTTTTATTTTAACATAGTGAAAAACAGTACACAAATAAAATGTAAGGTCACTTGTCTTTAGGAGCTTGACTAGGGGACACTGACTATAGGGCAACAGGTTGGGAAGGTGAACCCTGTGCCTTTGGCCCTGACCTTGCAAGCAGGCCAGTGCTCACCCTTGTCCCAGCTGTTTTCTTACTGGTGCTGCTAGCCAAGTGCAGGGCTTTGCTCCCTCTCCCTCCCTGGCCCACACTGTGATGCGGGCCTGCAGACAAGTGAAAGAAATGGCCAGCAGGCAGGAGAGCTGGCAGCACTGTGACTCGCTGGGGCTGCTCAGCCACACTTATGGCCCTAGCTAGAAAGCCCTGTTAGCAGCGATTTATACTTGCTCTTTGCCACGGCAGGGCTGTGGAGCCTCTTGTGGAAGCAGCATAGCTCTGGGCACTGCCAAACACTCAATATTAGATTTTATGGCTTCACACACTAAAGACAAAGTACCTGGTCTATTCTGCATGGATCTCAAAGGAAGAGGAGACACCAGAAGGGATAATCGGTTAAGACTACCCTTATAAACAACTTGAAAGAAGGTTGTTTTCGAAACTAGAAAGGAAAAATGAGAAAGTCAGTGAGGAGAAAGAAACATGTTTTACTTCCCCGAGTTTCCACTGGGAGGTGGAAGGTGGGAGGTGGTGAGAGGTAGCATAATCTCACCAAGGCGCTGCCAGTCCCTCCTCTGGGGGCAGGCCACAGGGAGTCACCTTATGTGATGACAGGCAAGTGGGCCCTGAACTCAGTATGTGTGAAACTCCTGAATCAACGTTTCCTCAGGCAGAAGTTCTCACAGTTTGGCTGCACCATGGCCCACCTGCTGCCTCTGGCATTGGGAGAGTTCTTGGCTATCAAAACCAGTTTAAAAGTCCTTGTCTCTCTGGAACAAGGGGAATCCTACCCTTCTCCCCCGACAACTGCAGATGACTTAGGGCTTGTATTCAGTCTTCTGCTCCCAAACTTCCTGTGAAGGTTGGGAAATGTGTCTGCCGTTTTCGAGAAGTAAGCACTTCTCAGTTTCCTGACAGACCCAGCTGGTCTGGAGGCTCCCAGCACTGCTGCTGTCTCGAGGCCTCGCCTTCCTCTCCAGTGGCCTAGAGGCCCACACTGTGCTCCTGGTGGAGGGGTGAGCAAGTACATAGCTGATAGGGAGAGCATATGGACTTGGATCAGGACACCAAGACGGAAACCCTGGCATCCACCACACAGCACCAAGGCCAAGTTGCTTTTTGTCTTATGGAATCTCAGTGTCTCTTCCTTCTAGAGAATAGGTTTAAAAATATGCCTGCCCTGTCTGCTTGCCCTCCCCACCTCACACAGTTGCCACAAGGTCCCAATCATATACTTAATGTAAATGTGCTTCAAAAACAGGTGTACATGAGGGTGTGCACATGTATATGTGAAGACACCAGAAAGTGAAAAGTCTGGACAGAAATACATTGAACTGTCAATGCCACCACCTTTTAAAGAGTGCCAATGATGGGTCAGGAGCTGAGTTTAAGATGCATGTCTACTTCTTACAATAATCTCAAAAGGTGATATCTTACCATAATGCAGGTAAAGAAATATACTCAGAACATATACCTAGGGACACCTAGGTAGCAACTTCCCTGAAACTCCAATCCGATGCTGCCTTGTCCTGTCCAGGCCACTTCTAGTGTACAGTAGTACTCTCTGCGGGATCTGTAGGGTCTTTTCCATATTTTTCAATATTATATAAATTGTATATGATGAAATTTATTATTTTTATGCCATTGTTACTTAAATTGAATTTTATTTAATGAAACACACAATTTTTCTTTATTATACACTAGAATTTAGATCTAGAATTTAGAACTTGATTAGGGTTTATGATCAG
>PVKN010021315.1:0-15580 GCA_004027915.1 Capromys pilorides
TTCAGTGGTCTAAAGCGCCTGCTTAGGAGGGCTCAGGCAACTGCGGGGACTGCAGTTCGATCCCCGGCACCACATGCTGCGCCAGCGCCACCACCAGGGCAGGCTGAGCCAGCCACAAAATGAATAAATAAAGAAACAAACAAACACAACAAGCAAACAAATAAATAAATAAAATTTAAAAAAAAAAAAAAAAAAAAAAGAAATGTGTTTGACACAGAGTTAGCTGTGGTGACAGATGTGCATCTGTGTGTTTTATATGGCATCTGGAGGCCAGCAGCCCGAGGCCGTGTTCTCAAAGATGTTGCCTGGCATCTGGCTCTTCGTCTTGTGCCATTTCCCTTAGAATGCTGCTTCTGTCGTGCTTGCCACCGGTCCAGGTAGGAGCAGGGCCTCCAGACACCTGCGCTGTGTCAGTGGCAGGAATACCAGGAATGAGGACTGAAGGAATCTATCAGCCTGGAGGGACACAATCAGCCTTTCACAGCAGGGCGTGGGGAGTGGCACTGTTAGCCTCCTGGGCATGCTCCTTCTGACACCTCTACCCTGCTGTGGACCTCCTTTCACCCCTTGTCTCTGGTACAGCCAGATAGGCTGTGGATCCTGACAGGAAGACTTGAATATCATGACAGAACCTGTCTGCTGTCTCAGTCCTCTTCCATACCCTGTGATAAACAGCTGCTGTAATACTATTTTAATTTACTAACTACACACGTTTCACTAAGGTCGCTATGATTAAAGTAAAAGAATCTAGCAAATCCCACAAGATATTTTACTGGTCTGCTTTAAAGCATGTATGTCATCCTAAATTTGCATCAAAAGAAAGATCTGAAGTGCATGACATTGCGATGACTTGCAGTATGGCTCCCAGCTCCACCATCATTTCCCAGACACCTCCTGTGAGCTCTAAACTCTGTGTGCATGTGTGTGTGTATGCGTCCATCTGTCTGTCTGTCTGTGTCCCTCTTGCTCTGAATATTCTCCTGCCAGGAACCTGGCACTCTGGAGCGCACTGTGGAGACTGTTACTCTCTGGTCATTGTTCAGTTTCTCCCTGCACCTTTCAAAGGAGCTGTCCACCACTGAAGCCTGTGCAAAGTGGTCAGGTGCAGACACAGGTGGTTTTGCAGGATGAAGTCAAGCATTTACACTTGACTTGTAGGGACTTTGCCTTGCTCCTGAGACCAAGGCAGTTCTGAAGGAGGGCATTGTTCTGAACCTCAAATAGTGTCTTGATTATATATACAGTTAGAAGCATCCTCAGAAGTGTGGAAGGTAAGTTTCTTGTTACAGTAGAAGAAAAAAACATTGCTGAACCACTGGCTTAAAATGTTGAGAAGTCCTTTCTTGGTGTAGTAATAAGAGTAGTGATGCAGCCTCATGCAGGGTGACTCTTGGAGATAATGTCTGCTTAGAACCGTGGGCAATAAACGTGATCCTCAAACTCTGTCAGGTCCTGGTGACTTTCAATGTGTTGCCTTTGGCATCTTTAGTGGAGGGTTGCTGTCCACTGCTAATAGAAGGCAGAAGCAGGGACTTTTTCTCCTTCTTTCCATGTCTTCCTCATGCTCTCTGTGCCTAGATGCTTCCTATGCCTACTGAGGGGTGGTTGGTGTCATGGGAACTCCCCAGCCTGGTGTTAAGTGTGCCAGGTCACTGAGGAGGCTGGTGCTGTGTGAAATTGCCAGGCAGCTGTGGTAGCCTGGGGGAGGCGAAGGGCCTTGGGCAGGATGACTTTAGTTCTTTAGCATTTGTTACATGCATTTGTGGTCCAGACATTGTGTAGTGAGCGTTCTACGTCCTCATGAGCAAAGGTCAGAGAAGTACACCCCATGTCTGTCCATCCTCATGATCTCTGTTGGGAGGCTCCTCCAGCTTGGCCCTGCACCTGGGGCTTCTGTCTGTCCCCTGTTGCTGGCTGAAGTTGCAGGGAGGAGAGGCAACAGTGAGCCTCTCTCTGCCTTCCTCCCCTGTGTTGTGTGTGTGGATGGTGGTGGTGGTGGTGGTGGTGTGAAGTGGAATGGTACAGTCAGTCCCCCTACATCACTACCAAGGGAAATGCATGACATATCAGTTGCTCTGTTGCAGTCTGTTAGCTTCTGGTATTAGTTGTAACATGTTACTGGGTGTTGTGTTGTTAAACCTCTGTGTAGGGGCTGGGATCTCATCAAATGTGTCACCTCTCCCTAGGGGCCCATCCTAACCTCCAGTGCTCCCCAGTCAGCACTACTGATATATGTTCAGTACTGCTGCCTAGGTTTTGAAGCTGATGCCTTCACCCCACCTGTAAGCTCCATCGACGTTCCCTTGAGCCTCAGAGCAGGGGAGGCAGCAGTCCCCATATTTGCACTGAGGGCTTCTGGAATGCTGGGCTGAATGGTTTATGCCAGCCCTACTTGTGCAGCAGCTTCCTAGGGAGTTGTGAAATGCCCTCTGCCCACAGCCCGCAGTGGAACCTGCTGCCTCTTGGACCATGTTCAGTGCTCCACTATACTGGCAGCCTTCCTGGCTTTCTGCTGAGACTTTGGTCTCTGGACTCCCCTTGGCTATCCTGATCCGGAGGACCCTGCCCAGGCTGCCTTCCTCCTCACCTGCCCACAAGCCACACTGGCCCTTCCCCCTATAGTGGGCCTGCCCCAGCCCACTTCCATCTAACAAGTGGCTACTTCCTTTCTCCAAGTCTTGCCCACTTTCCTGTAGCGTAAAGGTATTATATTGTTTTCTCTTTGTAGAGAAGGATTTTATTTTTTTTTTAATTTATTTATTTTTTTTTGGCTAGTTCTGGCTACTTTAAGGGCAGGTGTGGTGTGGCTTGTGGGGCTGGGGATCAAACTGAGGTCCCCTGTGCTGCCTGACTGCATTTGCCCAGGCAGTGCTTTAAACAACTGAGCTATTGGGCAAGTCTCTTTTCTCTTTATAGCTCTTACAAAGTTTATAATGATACTGTAGCTAATGTAGAAAAAAAAAATTTTTTTTTAAAGGAGTGGAATTGCCTCTGGGGAAAAAGACCAGTTCTGCTGAGTGCCTGGAGAAGTTGTCTGAGCTGGAATGACCCTAGGGATATGCTCAGGGATAGAGATGTGCCTGTGGAGGGCCCATACATTGGAATGTAGCCCCACCTTTACCCAGCCTCACCCATGCACTTCCTGTTGGAAGAACTCAGAGTTGTATGTTACTGTATAACATATAAACACATTCGGTTAGTTCTCTTTGTTTAAATTTTTATAGGTTTGTATCTGTACAACATGAATATATTCCTCCTGGGCTACTGGCAAACACATACTTCATCCAGAAACTTCTTACTTCCCTCTTTCTGTTTCTCCTCCCTCCCATCTCCCCCTTTCTTGGGTCCCCTTCCATCTCCACAGATATATCTCCAAATTAAGACACAACTGTTACAAAATCATTTTTCTGTCATCAGTTAAGCTCACCCTATCCTGATGCTGCTCTGTGACCCAGAGCTCTGGGGAGAAGGTGGGCTTGGGGAGCTGGGGGAAAGCAGTTCACCTTCTGTCTCTGGGTATAAGTGGCAGGGGTGCAACAGGGTAGTGAGCATGAGTGCGTGTGAGGGGGCCACCTGCCCAGGTGCTGTGTCCAGTGCCCCTTGGCCTGTCCTCAACCCACAGCAAGACATGGCCTCACTGTCGCGTGGAGACAGTTTGGTTCTAGTGGCCTTATGAGGGTCACTAGAGTGTGCGTTTTTTCCAGTACTCACCTGTGCCAGACATAGTCCTATTAATACTGAGCTGATAGGAGGAGAGAAACAAGGAGATGTGAGGGGGGTGCAGACCAGCCAAGTGAGAGTGCCTGAATTCCAAGTGGAAAAGCTTCTGGGATGGTGGGGCAAGAGGGTAGTAGGGAGATGACTGTCACAGAAGACTAGGGACTGCCCTGATCCAGATTGGGGTGTCTGAACTGTCACCTTCTGGAGAACCCAGTGCTCTACGGGGCAGTGACTACAGTCCTTGCAACTCCTTGAGGACACTGAACACATCCGCCCCCACTGGGAGTACCTTGAACTCTGGTAGTGGCCAGCAACTGATTGAGGACTGGCTCTATAGCCCTGTGAGCCTGTCAGGGAGGCCTGTGGTACCGTTAGCTGCTACCCCAGGTAGTCTCCTCTGCCATCCCTGAAATCAGACCTGGTCCAGGGGTACAGGGTCTGGAGGCAGGGTGGGAGCTCTTTAGTGTGGCAGTGGCTATGGTGGCTACCCCCGTGGCATTATTAGAGCCAGTGTCATTGCATTTACATGCCTGTGTCAGTGAGCCTTGCTCACGGAGCGTGTGTAACTTCTGTCCTGCTCGTTTGCCTAGCAGGCAGACATGTATTGCTGTGTGCTTTGAAAATTTTACAGTTCTTGCTGCCCTAAGGTGTGAATGAGACACAACCTGCATAAGGATGTTGTGCCTATTGCTAACAGACCTGTATGGGCTCAAGACTGGGATTTGCTCTCTGCTTTGAAGTCCTGGGGGGCAGACAGGTATCATATGGTACACATGTAAGCAAGGTGTGTGTTTCTTCATAGGGAAAACAAAATCTCAAAAAGAGTCATTGTCATGCCATAGAGGTGAGCAGAGTGAGTTCAAGGGATGGTGGTCTCCAGTGGGGACAGTGTATTCCTTCTGTGTCATGACCCACATGGCCTTGTTTGTGTTCCCACCTCTTATTTTGTTTTGTCTGCATAACAGCCATGTGGATCTGTTACCTAGCTCTTAAATGATTAAACTCTACTCAGTGGTGTGCTTGGTGGTGTGATTGCAGAGCACATTTGAGGACTTCGGGGTCAAAAGCCAGTGCTTTGTCTGTACCCCAGAAGTCTCTCAGCGGAGTATTCTTGGCAATAAAGATCTGTTTTGATTACATTTGGAAAGTTAAACATTGAAAAGAGATTACAGTAAGAAGTGATCCTTTAGAATGGAACTCCCAGACACTCTGCTGTTGCAGGTGGTCCAGGACCTTTTCCTGGTTACACCTGTAATTTCTGGGACTATGAAGTAACACTATCTCTTCTCAGAAATTGCTGCATTATATGTAATTTATTGAAAACATAATTTTTGCAAGATTCCAGCTGTAGCACAGAGCCCTACTTAGGAAGGCAAGCCCTGAGAAAGTCTTTGCACCTGCCACCATTGGGTCTTGAGTGGCATGCTGTGCTGTTCACCAAACTTCATTGTGCTGGGCATATTGCTAGTCATGTAATTCCCACTCCTGCTAAAAGCCACAAAAGAAAAGAATTGAATATTTGTGTTACTTGCTAAAATGCTAATGAGCTCATTTACAATAGAAATCCTTCACCCTTTGGGCATTAGTGGTTGATACTGTGCATTCTCCTCCATGAATCCTGTATTGTGCCTAATTGGGCTTTTAATGGTCAGCATAATTAATTGCCTTTGTGGATGCCAGTTCTTGGCACAGCTCTGGAGCGAGAGTTAACATGTATTTGTCAGCACAGCCACAGAATGGTGTCTCCATTCATTGTCACTTGGTTTTGAAGTTGAGTATAATTGGGTGTTTATTTATAGAAATAAGGCTCTCATGAGAGAGGCTTCTTTGGGACAAAGTGACTTCTGTCTGAGCAGAGTATGCTGAAGTGTCACCTCAGAAATGGGTCCCTGTGCTGGACACCAGGCGAGTTTACTTTCTCCTGATGCTGGGGAGGCGTAGGTGGCTGTCAGCTGGTTCTGGGACAGTGACTGGTAGCAACTTCCTGAGCAGGAAGAACAAGTAGAAGGCGGTTTGGTGAGCAAGATTTCTAATGTGGGTCGCTAAGATGTCCTGCCCAGTGACCCAGAACCTGGCATCACTTTGTGGGCATGTTCTTTATACAGTGTGATGGACTTTGGACTAGGGAGATCATCTCGAATCCTGTGAACCCTCCCTCAGAGCCAGAGAGTCTTCTCTGGCTGGTGGTAGAAGGGGAAGGCGGAGGGATCACAGCACAAGCAGCCCATGGGGCGAGCTCACAGCTGGCATGCACGTGGAGCCTCTGTCCAGAGGCTGCAGGGATTGTGTTGTGTCTACCTCCTGAGTGTGGCAGTGCACTGTACCCAGAACCCCGGGAGAGGGCAGCCCTGAGCAGAGGAGTCAAGATCTGTGAGTGGCTACACACTGTCTGACTCCTGGGCCCTGGAACTTGAGCCAGGGTTGGTATCTGCAGTTCTAAGTCACAAAATCTGTGTGAGTGGAGATACAGCCACAGAAATCCTAGGCAGTTGGCAGATGTTGCTCATGCAGAGGGGACCCCACCTCTTCTGCAGCTCCGTGAGGACCCCACTGTCGCCTGTTGCTGCTGCTGTTGCTATGATGCTTTGTGTTTTCCTTGTAGAATGACTGAAGTGGCCTGGCTTGCTGTGACCATGATCCATGGTAAGACAAAGTTTTTGTTGAAACCTCACTTGCTCAGCTGAAAGACCCAGCTCCCTCTGGAGACTTCATCCTTGTGTCACACATACTCTGGCTGTCTCTGTTTTACTGGCTTCTGTTTCGTTTTTTTAAAATGTAGGACATAACTCATGAGTCTAGTTGCCCTACCTGCTGTCTCAAGAGCTGGATAGTCGTTGCAGTTGTTGGTGCTTCCAGAGATTTTTGTTTTTGTTTTTGTTTTCCCCAGTACTAGAGAGTGAACCCAGGGCTTTCATATTGAGCTACATTCCCAGCTCATTTAAAAAAATTTCTATTTTTGAGGATGTCTTGCTCAGGCTAGGTAGAGTTCAAACCTGTGATCCTTCTATCTCAGCCTCCCAAAGTGCTGGGATTATAAGCTTGCCCCATGCTTTACTTTTTAAACTAACGATCATGTGTTGCTCTTTAAATGAGTTTCTGTGTAGGTAATACTGCTTGGCTTAGTCAGTGGCACGACACTTCCTAGGGTCTCTGTGGAGAGTCGACATCCCCCAGCTGGGTTCCAGGTCCCCTGTGATTGTGTCTGAATGTGCTGGTGAGATGGCTCACCCTGTGTCCCTCCCTGGGAGCAGTGAGAGTCCCCTCCTCTGTTGACATCCTATAGATGTAGCCTCTTGTCTCACCATTTGCAGGGGTGACCTCAGCCTGGGCTACGCAAACCCCTTGGTGCTAGATAAGGAGGAATTCCTAAAAAAGTGAACGTGCCTTTGATTCTGAGGCTCATGCTGGTTTGTAGAGGTCTTGCAGAGTGGAAGTCTGCCTGTTGGCCCACAATGTAAGCGTTACTTCACTTTCTCTTGCTAATGATGATATCTTATTGTGGTCACTTTGCTTTTCTCACTATGGGAGAAGACAACTGTTCATGTTGTAAAGATCTTTTGTACATGCTTCCCATTTCCTTAGGTCATCAGCTTGATGTTCAGAACCCTGGTCCCTCTGGCCCAATCCTGGGGGTCCTGAGCCTGGTGGTGGGACTCATATAAGCACCATGGGCGCAGAACCTGAGAACCACTGTTGACACTCAGCTTTGCTGGTGCAAGGAAGACAGGATGCTGGGTTTGCCACAGTGGGGGAGGGGGAGGAAAAGACTGTGAAGGGCGTAGTTTCCTGTCACCCAGCAGGAACTGCTGCTAAGGCTGGTGACTAATGAATGAGGGAAGTCATTCCCCAGTGAGTTTCACCCCAGCCACTACCAGAGGGAAAGGATATAGGATCCTCAAGGGCAGCCTCTTCCCTACATCTTTTTTTTTTTTTTTAAAGATTGATTGTTTGATTTGGTACAGGGTCTTGCTACACAGCTTGGACTCTTAGTGATCCTTCTGTCTCAGCCTCCCCAGCACTAGAATTACCTTTATGTACCCCATGCCACTTTGGTGACTGGCATAGCACTGGGGCTAGCACAGTATGTGGTACTACGGATTGAACCCGGGTCATGGTGCTTACCAGACAGGCGCTTAGACCTCTGAGAAATCTCTCCAGCCTCTTCCACACATCTTGAATGGTGAACACTCTAGGAGCCTATTGTATGGCCACATAGGTGTCTGGTGGTGGTACTATCATTCCTGAAAACTGCAGGAATGGGCCTGGCGCTTAGACAGTACCTGGAGGCTTGTTGTGGCAGAATTCATTACATTTTTTTAAAAAAATGTGTTTGGTAGAGGGCCTCACTATGAAGCTTGGACTCATAGTGATCCTCCTGTTTTCAGCCTCCCCCATGCAGGGATTATTGGTATGTACCACCATGCCTGGTTTCAGTGGCCAGCTCAGTGTGCCTGGGGGCAGGACAGCACAGTGTGTGCCAGTACATTTTAAGAAGATGAAATTTTCACATATTTTGACAAGAGATTGCTTTCTAATCCCCCCTCCCTCATATGACTGGAAGGTCTCCTTTTGGGAGCTAGGAGGAGGTTTCCAGAATGGGGCTCCCGTTTCTAGGCACACTCAGATTTTCCCACGAGCAACAGCCTCACCTTCCTCCTGTGGCTGTCAGGTCCTGTGTGATGTGACCCCATGAGGGAACAAGTGCTCAACATCAGCTGCAGTGGCGCTGACCTTAGGCTTTGCAACTTGTGCCTTCCAAGGCTGACTGTGTAGGATGAGAGCTGTGACGGGAAAATTGTGTGTGAGGCTCTGGTGGGGGGGGGGGCACACACACAGACCAGCAAGGAGCAGACAAGGGCCCACAGGTATGGGCCACACAGCTGAGGCACAGGCAGAGCGCAAATGTGCCTGCTCTTGAGGCTTCCTAGAGAATAATTAGCCACAGGTGCTTAGGAATTGGCCCTGCAGCTGCAGGAAGCTGGAGTGATTCTCATGGCCCCATGTTTCACCAGATAAGGAGCAAATGTGAGAGGTAAAGGATTCTAATGTACACTTCTCCATGCGAGTGAGGGGGATAGCAGGTGTTAGGTGATTCCTCACACATTGCTGCCCTGAAGAATGGGGTTTCTGTTTCTCCTTGAACACTGACCAGCTGTGTCATTGCAGGCTGGAAGTCCTCCATCCTCATCGGCTCCGGTGTCGGCCTTCTCTCACACTTCTATCACGCCGTCCAATCAGGACATCTGCAGGTAACACTTGGCTTCACATGCACCGCAGTCCGTGCAGTCCTGAATCAGCACTGTGTCTATAGGCTCTTGGTATCCCGTGTGCTGGGCAGTTCTGCCTGTGGTCTTACAGTCAGCTCATTTTGTGTGGTGTTTGCTCAGTGCCCCATGCAGGCCTCACACCATCATCGTGGTGTCTGCTCTCTGAAATGGTCTCACTCTCTGCTTTATCCCACTGTTCTGCATGCAGTTCCAGCGCAGTGTTCTCTGAGTTTTGTCACCACAGTCCTGTGCAGTCTGCTGTTATCTTGAAAGCTCCTCCCTGCCAGAATTCTCTGACACCAGGGCTCACTGTGACAGTTGTCTGTAAAGACACACTGCAGGCGACCAAGAGGAACCCCTCAGGGCCAGAATGGGCTGAGGCCTGGAAGCCTGTCAAGAACACCAAGGCTAGAAGAGCCCTGAAGTTCTCCAAGTCCTTGAGCGACGTGGGAGTGAAGGCCCAGGACAGCCTAGAGAGTGCATGCTTTGTGGAGAGAACCTGCTCCGAGGGGAAGCTGGCTCTGCCCCCAGTCCCCAGTCTCAGCACCACCAAGTTCCTCCTTAAGGAATGGAGAGCGCCAAGCCGTACTCCTCTTGTCCACTCCAAATATGCGTGTATCCCATCCCTTGCTGCACCCCGGCCAGCTGCCTCAGAGGTGAGCACCAGCAGGAGGGGTGACCATGGTCCCCTCTGGGAGGAGAAGGTGGATGGCGAGGCCATGTCCAGGAGCCGGCGCCTGCTCTGCTACCTGCTTTCGCTGTCCCGCGGCTCAAGCACCAGCAGCCTGCACCGATTCCATGAGCTGGAAGTCCATACTGCCCACCTGCATGCCACCCCCTCTTCCAGTGGGCTGGTGGGGAGCATGGGCTTCTGCTCAGATGAGATGGGTGATGATGACGTCTTTGAGGACAATGCATCTGCCAGGCTGAAGAGCATAGTCCTACGGGCACCCCTCTGCTCCATGGAGAAGGACAGTGATCTGGATTGCCCCTCTCCCCTGTCTGAGAAGCGTCCCCCAGCGTCCCCTGTGTCCACTTCTGGCGACGCCTGCAGGTTGGTGAGCAGGGACCATGTCTGGCCAGCCCTGCTCGCATCGCTGCCTCTCTGGCTTTAATATGTGAAGTTTCTGGGAAACAGAACAGGAGATGTGGGCTCATTATCTTCTCCAGGAGGTGGAATGCAGATGTCACTTAGCAAAAACAGTTTTAGACAAGGAAGAAGCTACACATATTAAAGGCCAAGAAGACTCATTTCATCTAAAAATATGTAGACTTTGTACAAAGATTGGAAGAAGAAAATAGTATCTCTAGCCTTCCAGCCTGGTCCAGGTCAAGCATGTGCTGGTCCCCAGCTGTTTGTGTTTCCTTCCCCCATCCATGGGATTGGGGCTTTTCTCCAGTAGCCTCCTGCTCCCCCTCCCCGTGCACTGTTCTTGGCCCTCACAGCACCTGCCTTGTCCTCCCGCTCAGTGCCTTGTGTGGCCCCAGACCTGAAAGTTGTCATGTTGCTTCCTTTGTGGCAGCTGTGAATCTTCTCACAGATCTAGCCAGGATGGCCTTGGCTGCTACAACAACAGGTCCTACCTGTCCCTGGTACTGGAAGAAAGCCCTGTTCTCAGAAGCCTGACTGAGTTCTGTGGGTCTGCAGGGACATCCTGTTGTACTTTAAAGCTAATGCCCAGTTGGTGTCACAGCAGGACCTGTGGTGGTGGTTTTGGGTAGAGGAGAGGTGCTGTGACCTCGGCCACCCTGAGACAGGGCAAGAAGGTCTGGCGTGCTGTGGGGATGTGGGTAGGCTGCATGGGAAGCATGATATCCCTTAGTTGCCATGGGTTTGGCTACAATGCCTGTGTCCTGGATGATAACATCTGTTGCCTGAACTCATCTTGGGGAGGCTCAGTGGTGGTGCTTTTTCATTTGTCAAGTCATTTTCCTCTTCGTTGCTACTGCCCTGCTGACTTTCCGTGTCAGTGCGCTTAGCTAGAAGCTTTAGTTTCTAATTGCTGTTTTCACTCGTGTTTGTGTTTCTGTGCCCATAGTCACTTCTGTGCTGTTTCTTAGTTCTCTTAGGGGACGTGTCTCTGACTGTGTCCCTTCCTGGCATGGCCTTCCTGCAGTGAGTTTTCTGTTCCCGCAGGATCTGCCACTGCGAGGGTGATGACGAGAGCCCGCTGATCACACCATGCCACTGCACAGGCAGCCTACACTTTGTGCACCAGGCCTGCCTGCAGCAGTGGATCAAGAGCTCCGATGCACGCTGTTGTGAGCTGTGCAAATATGAGTTTGTCATGGAGACCCGGCTGAAGCCGCTTCGAAAGGTATCAAGGGCCTGGCCCATCCCTGGTCCTTCCTGAGGCAGTAATGGTGCATGTCCTATTGGCCTTGCTAGGACTGATTCTTAGAACCCAGTATCTTCCTCCAGTATCCGGCCTGTTTTGGTACACAGGGGGTCCATCTACACTTGGACAAGAATTTGCTGGGGGCATGGGGCCACAGCTGTGCTCAGGTCTCAGTCCCTGCTCCCCTGCTGGATGAGCTGTGCAGTGCTGGCTGTTTATTCAGACTCTCATACTAAATGCCATGTATGTCCAGTGTGATCACATTGGAAAAAATGAAAGACTGTTCTATTTCTGAGCATTAGTAATCACTTGCTGGGTGGTGTAGCAGCTCACAGCGAGGCCAGTGTGACTGAGGCCTGGGGAACAGGTCCATTATGTTATCCCTTGGTTATTGTGTGGGGGCTAATTAGGCCCACAGTCTCCCAAACAAGTGGACAGCAGAGTCTTAAAGAAATGAGGCAAATGGTATGATTTCAGGGTCCAGGAGGATCTTAACCCTCTCACAGATTTTGTGGGGTTTACATCAAAGATCTTCTCTAGGCAGCCCATTTGTATTATGTTATCAAATGAAGGAGAGGGAATACTGAAGAAAATGCAGGAATCTGGGCAAGACTTGGGCCTCTATTCAAGGACTTCTCCAAGTAATAACTATGTTAATTTAGGAGAACTGTGTTATTCTGGAAGGCCTTCATGCTCACGTGTCCTCTTTCCAGTGGGAGAAGCTGCAGATGTCGACCAGTGAGCGCAGGAAGATCATGTGTTCAGTGACCTTCCACATCATTGCCATCACCTGTGTGGTCTGGTCCCTATATGTACTCATCGACCGTACTGCCGAGGAGATCAAGCAGGGACAGGCAACAGGTAGGTACTCAGAAAGTGGCATGGAGACTTGGAGCAGCTTCCTTGCTCTTTGGGAAGTGAAGGGTTGGGAAAGTCCTTGAGGGGACTGGGATCCCTGGCCTCATGGTGGGAGGGCCTGCAGTCTCCAGACAGCACAATTGGATCATGTTCCCTTCAGTGTGCTGGCAGCTGATGGAGTCTCTTCCTTCCAGGTATCCTGGAGTGGCCCTTTTGGACTAAGTTGGTGGTAGTGGCCATTGGCTTCACTGGAGGACTTCTTTTTATGTATGTTCAGTGCAAAGTCTACCTGCAGTTGTGGAAGAGACTCAAGGCTTACAATAGAGTGATCTATGTTCAAAACTGTCCAGAAACAAGCAAAAAGAATATTTTTGAAAAATCTGCACTAACAGAGTCCAACTTTGGAAATAAAGACGGACATGGACTCTGTCATTCTGACACGAACTCCTCTTGCACAGACCACGAGGATGTAGGGGTGGAGATCAACCACGTCTGACGTGTTCCTGGATGTCTGTGGAATGCCGAAAGATGTTTACTGCCAACTATGTCCCTTTCTCTTGCTCTTTAATAGCAGAGTTGGGCAGGCGATGAGCTCTGCTGGCCTTTTTGTGGACTGTCCTTGATGATCAGAAGCCGTCCTGTGGCCAGTGTGTCAGGGTTCCTCTACTAGGCTGCTCTGGGGGTGGGAATGTGCGAGGCCCTGGTGGCTACTTTGGGAGGCTGCTGAGCTGTGCTCCTGGTCTCCACAGAGTGAAGAATGAAATGCCAAACCTAAAGGTCAAGCTGGAGCAGGGTATGGGAGGAGACAGCCTTGCCCTGCCCCAGCGGCCCCAAGCCTGCAGCGCCTGATTCCCTAAACAAGCAGCACTTTACAGAAGAGTCTATTTTTTAATGTGTCTAGTGGGGTGGACACCTACAAAGCATCACATTTAGAAATCTTCCCTCACCACTCTAGTTGTCTCATGCAGAAGTAAATCTGAAGCCCTCTTTGCCTTATTTATTGTAAGCATTGGGACCTTCTCCCTGTGGGATGTGATAGTGGGACAGTACTGGTGGAAATGGTGGTACCCAGTGGCAGTGACCTCCAGCGTGGAGTCTCTGTCTCCAGGACTGCCTGTATTTCCTCTAAGTCAGCACTAAAACTAGGAGGCTTTGGACATCAAAATGGGAGAAGTGAGTACTTAGTATAGCTGAGTGTTTAAAAATCACGTCCTTATAAGAGACAGAGGTCTCTGGTTGTTGTTGACCTTATGGGGAAAGGACAGGAATGTGCACCTCAGTGCTCCTGGTGCCTGCCGTTGTGGCACTGTGGAGTTGCTATGGGGCCCAGAGGGGAGAACAGACTGCTAGGGCCACTGTGTACCTGGCATGGCCTTCAGGGACTGGACAGACAGGGCCTTCAGGACCTGAGCCTACTCAGCCCACCTGTCATCAGGATCCCCCAGGCACTGTTTATGGCACAAAACCAAAACCACTCCCTTAGGTGGCCTTGTCCCTTTAAAAAATATCCCTGAAATTCTCTTTGCACAAGCCATTGTCATAGTCCCAGGTAGACAGCCTGGGAGGCAGCCAGGAGTCTGCAGCACAGGTGGGAGATCAGGGTATGCTCTGTGGCCACAGCCACTGCCAGTGCTGCATCTGTACAGCCCACACCAGGGCCCTCACAAATAGGATGGCTGGCAACCCCAGGAGGGACCTTGTAGGTTGAGCTGCTGCTCTGCCTTGCAGGTACCAACCACAGCTGTCCAAGATCATCTGGCCCCTGCTCCCTAGCCACATCCAGCCTGTGCCTGTGCCCACTGTGCCCAAAGTGCAATTACTTTGTCCCTGTTCAGCACAGGGACACCCAGCAGCTATAGGCTGCCCACTCAGGGGAGTGAGCCCACCAGCCCTGCCCAAATACTCAAGAACTGCCCACAAGACCCAAGTACCATGCACTTGTTCTGTCAACCTCTAGTGGGGCATTTTGTGAGCCCCTCCTCTTGGAGCTCAGTCCCCTGAGCCTGGAAAGCCCTGAGACTCTAGTAGACAGGAGCACGTACAGTAGGGACCCTGGCACCCAAACTGCAAAGGTGCACTGGCCTTGCCCACACCCAGCAGGAAACCTTCACCCTTGTTAGAAAGGCTGGCACCATTTCTCCGGCAACTCTACAGATGGGTCCCACATCCTTTCCTCCCTCAGGGTCTCAGCTACCAATTGCCTTTCCCTTCCGGCAGGAACTGACCACAGAGTCCTCAGCTCTGCCCATGCCCTGTAGGTGCTGGGGGGCAGGGATTTATCCCTGTTCTCACCTCATTTCTGTCTGGCTTCAGTGGATATTAGCATTTCGTGAGCCATGTGGAATCCTGGGCTCCGTCTCTGGGCCAGAAGTGCAGAGGCCACAGTCTCAGGATGTCACTGTAGGTCATCTCTGGCTCGACACTGCAGCCCCAATACCACTGGCAGTCTTCTGACTTTGGCTCTTGGTCCAAACCTCTGAGGTGCCCTGCCTGGTTTGTGGAAACTACTGGGCATGGACACAGGAACTGCCGCCCCTCCCTTTAGGTCTGATTTCCAATATGCAACTTCCTTCTCTATCCCAAGGAAGGACCAAGCACAGGGAGGTAGAAGCATTTTTCTCTGTTTTGGAAGTAATTATTCAAGATGCACAGCTGATCTGTGTATTTAGATGCAATGTTTATAAAAAGCTGATTGTTAATAAAAACCAAATTTACACTGGCATATGGTATATTTTATAAACAGCACTTCACATTTGAAATTTTTCTTGGGAAATTTCTAGCAATCTAAATGTTTAGTTTTGTATCCTTTGTGTCCTTTCACTGTCGTTCAGCATTATCACTCGAGCCCTCTGTGCAGCGAACCTGTGTCTAAGTGCAGCAATAAACCTTTCTTCAGCAAGGAGTTTGCTGGGGGTGTTTCCCTTTGCTAGGTTCCATCTGCTCAGACATCAGGAAGGAATGTCACGTGTCCATGGCCTGATTTCCTTGACCTATGTCTCCAACTGTTTGTGAGGTCCAGGAAGATACAATGGGTTGAAAGGCATTTCATGTAAGCATGGTTGCCCTGTGAATTCCAGGCTCAGGGTGTGTGCACTGTGTCCACAGCCCATACCCAGTAGAGGACAGGGTGACCAACACTGTTTGAACAGTAGCTGTGTCTGCCAGGTGGCAAGTCTTGGCCTGTGTGGGCTTCGCTGGGGCATGACAGTGCCTTGGTCCTTGGGCTTCTGTGCTGAGGACTGCTCTCCCTACGCTGCTGCTCTCAGGCTGGTTATGTGAGGCCAGGGCCAGACTAGGAGGTTGCTCTGTGAAGCTGTGGCCACAGCCCAGTGCCCTGGGGAAGGCTACTCCAAAGCTCTTGAGTCTGTCCAGTGGGACCAACATCCCAGGTTCAGT
>PVKN010021316.1:0-15577 GCA_004027915.1 Capromys pilorides
CCACAGTAACACATTTTATCATGCACCAAGTAGAGGAATGAAAAGAGGTCTCCCTAAAGTGCTTAAAATACATTCCAGTGCAGAATGCAGTGATTTGAAACATGGTAAAGTCCCGGCACATAGGTGCTCAATAAATTATGTACATGAAACATCAAACATATAAATTGTATGTGTAAATTATATGCTATGGACATGTCCACAAGCACACACATTTATTTCTTATTCTGTTCAACAATTTGATGGCAAAATTCTGAAAGTTACCTTTAAATTTACCTCACCTGGCTAGAACTATTGATCACACCTAGGGTGTTCAGAGAGGTGGAACTGGAAATCACAGGGGCACTTGTCGGTGGCGGCAGATCGAGCTGCCTCACAAACAGCGCAGGACGTGGTGGTTGCCTTCCTTCCTACAGAGCCATGGCCTTTGCCATGAGCAATAATTCCACCCCAAGACCTTGGCTCTTGGCTTTCCAGGGCTAAACTGTCATTACTGATGGACTGGATTCATGGTTTCATTTTTCTACACATCCTAGAGGTGGATGGTTATATTATTGTTGCTGAATAAAATCTCCAAATCCCAAAGAGTAAGATCTGTGGATCCTTTTGAGAAATAAAGCTGCATTCCAACAGGTTCAAAGCAAAAGATAACAGTTCAAATTTTGAAACATATCACTGATAGGCCAATGGTTTAAGAAATCTTTGAGAAAGTAGAAAATACAGAGTCAGGGAAGTCTCTGTGCAAGGCTAAAATACAATTTTAAGAGAATCTATAGACTGTAGCATCTTTAGTGTCACACCAGAAAAACAATATTTATTTGTTAAAGCATTACAACCCTCTCCCTCTGAACCCCTCCTTGTGGTGGTGATACTAGGGATTTTATCCAAGCTGTTTGCACTGACCTACATCCCCAACCCTTTTAAATTTTTAAAATTTTATTTGAAGGCAAGATCTTGCTAAGTCTCTAAGTTGCCTAGGCTGGGCTCCAAATCCTTTTGCCATAGTCTCCCACTAAGATGTGAGCCATCATGCCCAGCTATCACACGTAATCTTTTATTTATTTATTCTTTTTAATTTTGTATTTAGCACAGAGTCTCACGACACAGATTGGACTCGCAGTGATTCTCCTGTTTTCAGCCTCCCAAGTGCTGGGATTATAGGTGTGTGCCACCACGCCCAGTCTCAAACACTGGCACAGCATGTGGAGTCAGGTACCAAACCCCAGTTTCTCCATCTGCCTACGCAGGCACTTTAATCACTGAGCTATCTGGTTGACCCTAATGTGCAATCTTGACTGAGAAAGTTTATGTGATTATTTTGACCAGAACAAACAAGATGAAGTACAACAGTCAAGTAGGCTGTTATGGTTTGTGTCTAGTTGTGCCCACAAAGCCTCATGTAGTCATGGGGCGGAATTCTAGAGTTTGTGATTAACTCACAATCCACTGGGATTATGGGTATGAGTACTGCTGGGATTACGGGTGTGGGTACTACCCAGACTGAGGTGGACAGCCTGAATGCAACACAAGGGAAACAGACTTGCTCTCTGTGGACATTGTTGCTATTACTCCTCCCTTTTGCTCTTGCTGTTTTGCTGTCTTCCACCGCCATGAACTGCTGACCTCTGTGATGTGCCAGTCTGCCTTGGAGCCAGCTGAGTATGGACTAAACCTCTAGTAACTGTGAGCTAAACAAACCTTTCCTTTCTTATTTGGAGTGTTGGGTATTTGTCCCAGCAATGAGAGAACAGTAACTGAGACACAGGCCAAGAGGCTTCAGATGCTCCACTTTTATACATAGTTAACAGGAAACAGTATGCGTATGTCCAAAGTACTTATGCCACAGTACTATTTGGAGGTTACATTGTCACTAACAGCCCATCTATGCCATGATTTAGCCATCAGGGGACAGTCTTTGGAAAGTGAGGCATTCTGCTACTTGTCTAGTCAACCTCAGCCACTGGTGCTGTCAGCTCTCATTCTCCTCTGCCCTGAGGGTGGCCTCTCCTAACAGTTCTCCACTTTCTGTCTTTTTTTCCTCAAGGAAGTAGATTCTTTCTCACTCTCCATCCCCAAGAATCAAACTATACAGCAGTCCCTTTTGTCTACAAGGGACACATGCCCAGATTGCCAGTGGGTGCCAGAAATCACGAATGGTACTGGATCTCCCTTATACTGTTTTTCCTGTATATATGTACACACATCTGGGATAAACTCTATAAGTAGGCAGAGTAAGAGATTAACAAAAATAAATTAGAAAAATTACAAAGACATATTAAAATAAAAGTTATATGAATGTGATCTTTCTCAAAAGTTTTTATTGTAGTCTATTCACTCTTATTCTGATGATATGAGACACCCAATGTCTATAATGAACTGAAGGGAGGCAAGTATTATAACAGTCACATCTACGTAAGGGTCAATCAGGGTGACTGCATCACCTTGACAGCTGATAGGATAACTGAGACAATTTCTAAGGGACTAAGGGGAGGGTAGCACATACAGCATGGAGACAGCATGGGCAAAGAGAGTAAATGGAACCCTGGGTGGGACAGGAAGCGACAGCTCCAGGTTTTTTATACTATCCAGAATGGCACAAGATTTAAAACATATGAATTACTGAATCCTGGTCTTTTCAGCTTAGTATCTTCAGACAGTGTGTAACTGAAACTGCAGAAAGCAAAACTTCAGATAAGGGTCCTCCTATAAACACGATTAGCACTGAAGGCTCTCCTTGTGGTTTACCTTGGTATCAAAACTAAGCACTCTATTCACACTGATATGACTTATTTTCTTAATTTTGAAAAACCTTTCATTTATTTATGTGTTTGGTACAGGGTCTTCCTATGGAGCTTGGACTTATAGTGATACTCCTTTTTCAGCCTCTCCAGTGCTGGGATTACAGGCATGTGGTACCACACCCAGTCTGTGGCTGGCACAATGTGCTGAGGGTTATGGGGCCAGCACAGCATGTGGTACTGGGGATCGAACCTGGGTCCTTTCACTTGCCAGACAGGCACTTAGCCTGCTAAGCTATCTTGCTGGCCCGATATGATTTGTTATAGAGCCGAAAGGCAAAAATCCTATATGTTCTGCAAACATCCAGGTTATCCATGGCTCTCAGCACAGAGAGAAATAATGAAGTCATCATACCTGAGCATCCGCAGCACCTTCAGCTTCTGTTACAGGTTCGTGTTTGCCATTCTCGTCATCATCTTGCTCAAGTGCTTTAAAAAAAAGTTAAATGTAGCATCATAAACATTTTTTTCAGACAGTTTTCTTTGAGTTGGCAATTTGGCAGAAAAATATGTCAGATTCATAAAATGTAAAAAATAGCATTATTGTTCAACATTTAAATTAAAAGTTAGGGCTTTTCATAGCACTATGTGTTGTTCATATAGATTGTTTCATCCACTAAATTGATGGCAGTGGGAAAATTTAATCTGAATTTTTCTTCACCTATGCCCACCCTGATATCACGGTAGCAGTACTGTGGGTTGCCAAGGGAAAGCTGGTGGCGATAACCTTCTAGTCCCTTCAATTGAGAAAGTACTTTTTTTTTTTTTTTTTGAGATAAGGTCTTGCTATGCAGTTTGGGCTGGTGTTGATCTCATTTTGTAGCCCAGGCTGGTCTCAAATTCAATGACCCTCCTGCTTCAGCCTCCCAAGTGCTGGCATTACAGGTGTGGGCTACCACAGCCAGTGAGAAAGTACTGTTTAAAAGTATGTCTTGCTGGCTGGCAGTGTGAATGTCACATGACACAGGAAACACGGTATCTTATAGCTCAATTATTTGCTATATTGTTACCATGAAAAAAATCCAGACTGTGGAGTCTGAATCCCCCTCTCCCTTCCCCAGCATTCCCTACCCAAATTCTTACGGTCTTGTCCTCGCTGCTGCAGTGACCTCTCCCCAAAAGCCTTGACTCAGGCTTCTTCCTTATCTAATCCAGCCTGAGCACAGCTGCTACAACAATCAGTCTCAAAGAGCACGGACGCCAGCGCCAGGCTTTGGCTGCGCTTTGTTTATCTTAGTACGTCTGAATTTCTGCTCATCACCGAGGGCTTCCTCTAACCCTCTGGCCTCTGGAATCTCTATCTTGACATTGTCATGCAACTACACAACTTCAAGCAGCTGCTCCTGGCATGGCGACTGGATGGCCTTCTCTACACATGACTCACTCCTTCATTCCGACCACATCCAGCAGTTGTAGGATGACGGGCCCTACTTCTCCTGTGAGGTGTGTCAGCTGCACAGAGTAGACATATTACCTGAGGAAGAAATCAGTAACAACTACTACAACTAATAATTGTTGAAAAAATAAAATGAAATTAAAAGTCACCATTAAGGACCTTAAAAAATTATAGGGCCATGGCAGGAGACCAACTCACTGCAGAACTGGTTGTGTTTCTGCTTCTCTGAAGAAGCGCTATTTGGGCTCAGACCTGAAGGCGAGGACGGGGCTGTGAACAGCATGAAATAGGGACACATGACAAGCCAGGTATAAACCCAATTGACTCAGGTTTGAGCCTAAGAACACAGGGAAATCATAAATGAATTTTAAGTAGTAATTGGATGATCTGATATATCTGTTCGAAAGCTCTTTCTTGCTTCTTTGTGAACAGCAGGCTAGGGAAAAGCAAGTGGGAGCGGGGGCCAGTTGGAGGACGCTGATGCTGTCTTGCTTAGGGTGACAGTGTGGAGGGCATGAGCAGGAGCGTGATGGGAACTCCAGGGCTATCCAGTGTTGGTGGTTATGGGGTGACTGGAGATTAAACTCAGAGCTCTCACACTTTAACTTAAAACATTTTTTGAGACAAGATCTCCTTACATTGCTAAATTACCCAGGCTGGCATCAGATTTGTAGCCCTTCTTCCTCAGTCTCCCAGAGTACTAGGATGACCAACAGGCATCACTGTGTCTGGCTTGGACTGTCTATTCTTTTTAGATAAAACATTCACCACTTGCCAATGACCTGGGTGCAGGATGAGGGGGAAGGGACAATGAGGAGGAAGCAGCAATCAATGGTAATTCCTAAGCACAGTAAGTTAGGTTATTGCAGTCTCCATGTTTCGGTTTGTATCTAGATGTCCCCCCAAAGCCTCATGCACTCATAGGTGGGCTTTGGGGAAGTGAATGGATTGTGGATTTGTGGTACACAGTGGGTTAGTCCACCACTGAAGGCTAAATATGACATGGAAAGGTGGGGCCTTTGGAAGACGTGGGCCACTGGGGACATGGGCCAAAGGGCCCCTCTCTCTCTCCTCCTCCTCCTTTGATCTCTCTGCTTCTGCCTGCCGTGCAATGAACAATTCTCCCGTCAGGTCTTTCTGCCTACTGCCCCGTCTTGGAACCAGTGGACTATGCGCTGAAATCTCTACAAACTGTCAGCTAAATAAATCTTTCCTCCTCTAAGCTGTGGGTCTCAAGTGTTGTGTCCCCGCCACAAATAAAGTAGCTGTTAACGGTTTGTGTCTAGTTGTCCCCCAAAGCCTCATGCAGTCATGGGGTGGCTTCTCAAGTTTGGGACTGATTCTTGATCCAATGCTGGGACTGCAGATGTGAATGCTACACCCTAGGGTGGGCAATCTGCCCTACAATAGAAGAAGGGGAGAGAGGCTTGCTAGCTGCCTGAGCTGCTACCACTCACTCTGCTCTGTGCTACTGCCATAGACGGCTGCTCTGTGCCATGTGCCACCCTGCCTAGAAGACAGCTGAGAATGGACTGAGACTTCCACTATCTGAGAGCTAAGCAAACTTTTCCTTCCTTCATTTTGGGCATTGGGTATCTTGTCCCAGCAATGAGAGAAGAGTAACTGAAATAGTAGCTAAGTTGTTCAACCATAGGATTTACCCTCTTTGATCTTACAAAAAAGCAAGCCCTTACACACCTACCTGGCTAAGCGTGACTTTACTAGCTGTTCTCATGGATTCAGTCTGCATTATTTTGTGTCCCTTTAAATATTCTGCTCTCTGGGAGGTATTTTTTAGAATATCACTCCATGTGCCTTTGCTCCTGCATGGCTTTTATGCCTGCTGTGCAGTGCTTACCACGGAGGCCGCCTACGGTGCTATGTGCATAGTACGCCTGCAGATGCTAAGTGGGACAAGCAATGCATCCCCAGGTGACCAGAATGGCACCACTTGATGACGCCCACTTCAATAATAAGCTGCTTCTTTTGTAACTACTTATGGGAGGAGGAGGTAAATTCTTCTGTTAAACTCCTCAGATAAATAGGATAACTCCCACCACCGAACATCTCTAGGCAAGGTAAGAACAGTGGAAGTGGGCAGAAGCTTTTCTTGTTTTTGGCAAAAAGTTCTAGCCATGCTTGTTCAAAGGGGGTCCCCTGTTGTCACAGTGCCCTTAGGAGGAAACTGAAGAATAAAGAAAAACACATGTTTTCTCTAAGAAACTAGAGGAAAGGATATAAAGGGAAAAATAAAATCGAGAGTAGCATCCCAAACTCCATTTAAAAGTACAGTAGGCTGCAGAAACAAGGAATTGCACTCACACCATGGAAATAATGCAAGAAGTCCTACCCAGGAGCCTAAGCTATTCACACAGCAGTGCGGGTCGCTTCACATGCAGAGCAACCATACATCGGCACTTGTGCTTTATTTGAGCTTTTGATGTTTAAAATTTTAATGTCAATGAAGAATGAAAAATTAACTTTTATACTCTTCTAGCCTATGAAATTCATGCTTTTGATTGGAAACAAGAATGATCTGGGTTTGTAATGGTGAAGCTTAATCACTAGCTTGTCTGGTCTGGGAGCCATGCAGGGCAGAGGTGAGGAGCTCACAGCCAGCATGTTGTTTGGTTTTCTTTTAAGACAAAAGGTGTTCAAGTATGGGTGCTTTTTCCTAAGCCACACCTTCAATACTTAGGCTGAAGTGCAGTGCTGGCACTGTGTGACACATATGTGGGCCTAGGATGGCAGCGTGGACCCTCATCTCTAGAAGGTTGGCCATGGCTGACCTAGGAGAGCACACTTCTGGGTTGGTCACGGAGGAGTGGGCCTGGATGCTACCCGGGGGCCCTGCTCCTTCCTCCTTGGCATGGTTTCCCTGCTCTGCGTCTTCTGCATCCCAGCTGCCACCATCTGAGCGGCTGTCCCCAGAACATTCTTGTGCTGTGCTGTGCTCGCCACTGTGAGCCCATGAAGCCACTGCTTCTCCATGTGGTGGGTGCCGGGCTCCAGGCCCTACCACGGGAAAGCTCAGTGACATAGGAATATTGGCATTTCTTTTTGTCACTTTACTTAATGAGAACACAGAACATTAGGAACAATAAATAATCATTTTGGGATTGAGAGTTAGTGAGTACTACCTTTTGAGATGTGCTGAACATACAGAAATAGAATTAAAGGAGGAATAAAGGAGCACTCAAAAAAGACAAATAGTGGGTCCTGTAGCTCATCCATATCAGCATGCTCCAGTCATTCATTCATTCATTCATTCATTCATTCATTCATTCTGCAGTGTTGGGGACTGAACAGGGGCCTCGTGCCCACTACGCAAGCACTCTCCCACTGAACTATAAGCTTAGCCTGAAAATGCTACTTTTATTGTCACATTTTTGATGACTTCAACATATGTGGTCTGAGGGCCAGGGAGACAGCTCAGTGGAATAAGTGCTTGCCTGGCAAGTGCAAGGTCCTGAGTTCAATCCCTGGTACTGCAAAAAACAAAAACAAACTAACAATAACAACAACAACCCCCGAAATATGTGGTCTGGAATTACACTTCACAGAATGAGAATTACAAACTGAAGCTAAGGGGTGTGGCACTGGCACCCCATAGCCTCTCGGATCTGCACAGCACAGATTCTCACAGTCTCTTGAGCTCAATACCCTGATGAAAGAGTGAACAGAATGTCCTCTTCCAACACAGAGATATTTTTGTGGAAATACTGAAAAAATTATGACTTCGAGGATACATTCTACCAGCCGTTCATATATGGCACTTGAAAACAAAACTTCTGGATGTGCAAGGAGCTATGACCACCTCACGAACTCACAAGCATGCAATCCACGGTTGGATTACAAAGGAAGCCTTCTGAGCCTTCATACACAAATTAGTGTCGAGGAACAAATTAGCACACAGCTTCTCTCTTCATGCCTCCTGCTAGTGAGGGTCACGTTCTAAGAGGAGGAGCAAGTAGTTATCTAGATTTGTGAGTTTAATTTTTTCTTTTATCTGATCAAGTAAGGGTAGGACAGGAGAACGTTCCTATACAAATATTGACTCTGGGACAATTCCCTCCAGCAGAACACATACACAGGAATGACAGCTTCTGGGCTCATGGAGGCACAAGCCTCTCTGCCAACATAAACCATCCCCTTATCTCTCCATGCACAGGATTGAAAAGCAAGAATCGCCCTTTGAAAATAACTTACCATAACAAAAACATGAGTATATGATCTGGATCTTTGAATAGTGAACACAAGAGCCCATGGGAGAAACAAGAATATATGTGGATTAATCAGCACCAATTGAGCATCTAGCTTAAATGCATCTATTTTTAAATTAGACACGATGGATCCAATGGCAGCTACAGGAGACAATCTCCTTAGGGCTTGGCTTGAAGTCACTTTCTTCTTGCCTTGGGAAAACAAGTTTTCTCCCTCCACACTTTACAAGAATGTTACAAAACTCTCCCAGTAACTCTATTAATAATATTACTTTAAAAAGGGAACTGATGCTGACTTAATTACTTAATTTCTACTAGTCAATTTTGTAAAGAGTCACAATAACAGAAAACATTAAGCACACAATGAGTAACAATGAGTATGATGCACTGAAGTTGGAATCATTGTTTTAAAAAATCTACTTTTTAGCCAGATATTGTGCTGCATACCTACAATCCCAGCATTTAGGAGGCTGAGGTAGAAGTATCATTGTGAGTTCAAGGCCAGCATGGGCTACAAAGTGAATTCAAGGTCAATTGAACTGCATAGTGAAAACCTGACTCCAAACGACAAAAACAAGCAAAAAAGACACCAAACAAACCTAAACAAAAAACTTACAAGCCAATGAAAAATTTATGACACACAGAAATTTAGTGTTTCAAGTTTCCATGGTGAGAAATCAGAAAATGCAATCAAGAAAAATAATTTCTTACATACTTTTGCCAGGAACTTAAGTTTTGGCAATACTATATCATCTTTTTACCTATGCAACATTTTCTTTTTCAGTAGTAAGAATTAATCCCAGGGCTTCTGCCCTGAGCTACTACATATCTCCCAGTGTCTGAAAAAAAAATTATTATTTTTGAAATAGGGCCTCACTACTTCACTACGTAGCCCAGGCTAGACTGAACTTTGTGATCCTCCTGTCTCAGCTGCCCAGAGTGCTGAGATGCTAGGCATGTGCCACTATGCCAGGCTTGAGAAAGTCCTGTTACAGAGGGCCACCTGACATTCGACCTGAAGAGGTGGACGCAGTCAACCCATTTCACAGATGAGGAGAGAGCCCAGAAAGCCAAAGCACCCTGCCCTGTCCTTCAGGTGTGAGTATGTGCAGTATCTGTGACAGCGCTTCTCACCTCAGGTGAGGGAAGCAGAAGAATGCTGGTCAAACTGCAGGCCATCAAATCCTTATACAAATTTGAACTAAGATTTCATTTTCTGTTATTCAAATAGAATAAAATTTAAAGAAAGATTAGAAAAAATTAATATTAAAATGGATCACAACAAGCATTTCTCACAAATGTGAATGCGATGTATACCCCCTTGGGCTCTTTTATGTGTTCTATGAGTTTTGGACACGAAAACGTTAGCAAAACACAGCCTGTTTCCCGGCCATAGGAAGCAGAAGGTAGCCTCTCTTTATGTAAATAATCAGCTGGGTTTTCTGTATCATCCTGGGGCAGGCGAGAGGTCATAATATTTATCTTAGGAGGCCCCTCCACAGCACGCCATGTACGCTGTGCTCCTCAGCAGGGGGCGCAGACCTGGGAGATGGCAGGGGAGCCACGTGCGGAGCAGCAGCCCAGGAGGGCGCGCTTTTGTTACCCACATAGAGTACAGGAGCTGCTGAATGCTCAATTCCCTTGAGGTTTTTTTTTCTTTTTCTAAAGAAACAAAGAAGTAGTTGTAACCTTTCACCTCATCCCTGTGTTCGTTTGGCACTGAAATTTGAAATTTACAGCTCAGTATTCACTAGTCCGACACTACGCGGCATCATAAGCTGGTCTGTCCCAAGTCACTGGAACTCCTCTGGGAACTCTGCCAATCAGCGACTGCGGCTGCACTGCCTTCAGCACTTCTCCAGGCCCCAGCCTATTCCTGCTGTGGGCTGAACCTGAGGCTGTTGACTTACAATGCTCCCTTTCCTATCTTATTATCTTCAAACCCCCTGACAATGCATATTTTCTCAGGGCTCTTTTTCTCTCTTTGCCTCTTTCCTTGGTGATCTTATCAGTTCTCACAGTTTCAACTTTCAGGTGGGTTTAGATGGTGGCCCTCTTTCCTGAGCGCACATCACCACGGAACATTCTGTTGCACGCGCTACGGCGCATCAGCTACGTGTGAGCTGCTGTGGTGGGTGTTGGCTGACACGCTGTCCTCGGGAAGGAGTAATATAGTTCATAGGGAGTGAGGACCCCAGGATTGGGGTCCCATGCAGCAATCACCTTCACCCTGCTCCAGAGCTTTTCTCCTCCTGGGCTCTCTATCATACCTTAGGTCATCACCAGGCACCAAGGCTGGAAACTGCAGCATCATCAGGCTGTCCTGCTCAGACCTCATGTCAGTCTTACTTAAAATCCTGTCACTTCCACTTCTAGACTGCCTCTGCCCTTCTGTCACTGTCACCGCTTGTGGGCTCATTAACCTCCAGTTAGACGACTGTCACAACTCCCCTCTCCCTCCATCCATTCTCTACCCAGCTGCTTGAGCTGCACTTCCAAAGCATGAGTGTGATTATGCCTATGCCCACTAAGAGAGCCAGAGACTGACTAAGCCAACCAGGTCCCACAGCCCCATCCCCAGGGTCTGTGGTGCTGTGAGGTTCAGTTCAGGAATGTGCAGGTGACAGCTCTGATACCTGTGTAAATATTACAAAAATCACTTATTTAAGTTTTAAATCGATAAACTGCACTTACAAATATTTTCTTTTAAAACATTTTTAATGTATTTAGTAGAGGGCCTACGGGGTCTCACTGCACAGACCAGACTCAGTGATCATCCTGTTTTCAGCTTTTCAAGCACTAGGATTGTAGGCAGATGCCACCACACCCAGCCTCAACTGCTGTCTTAACGTGCCCTGGGGACAGGGCTAGCATAACATGCTGGGGATCAAACTCCAGTCCGTGCATCTGCCTAAGCAGGTGCTTTAATCTGCTGAGCTATCTGGCTGGTCCTAAATATTTTCCGATAACTTTAATATTTAATTTCTCTGACTCACAGTTATCTTCCTGACAAACTTACCAAGGAAATAAGTAAATTACTTACATGGATAAAAGCCTGTTATCTAGGCCAAGCAACACCACTTACACGATTTACTTTCAGAATTATCACTACTTAAAAACTAGCCAGCCCACAGGTGGGTGGGGCCTTTGGCAGGCCTTGAGATGTGCTTATACTCCCTTAGAATGTATCTTTTGCTAATCTGCATATACCTCAATAGGCACTTATACATTTCCAGTAGATGAGACAAAATTCCTTGGTGAGAGCAGACTCCATTTACATTTTAACAGCTATAATTCTCCATTTGGAAAGGTGAGTTAAATAAGATCATATGTATGCTATCCCAGTGGGTTTCAGGGTGGTGGGCTTTGTCCTGTCCTTACCTGGTTCTAAGAGCTATTCACATTATTGTTTTTCAGCAGGAAAAACTGAGCCTGAAAGAAAACTGACTAGAATTACACAGAAAGTCAGTGGAGGAGGCAGTTGGGTGTTCAGTCCTGACTCTTCCTCTGCACCAACATGCTATACAGATTATACTGCCCAACATTAATTGAACAGGAGCAGTGCTATCAACAAAGGAAGCAGGAGGTTTATGGCCAACCATCTGAGCAAGAACCAACTTGAATCTCCTACTAGGACTGCGATCTGATAATTAGAGCTGTAATGACTCATTTTTAAAATGCTTTTGCCAGCTTCTTTCTCTTCATCTTGTCTATACCTCTTAAATCATGTATTTCTATAGCACAGATAACAAATGTTGCTGCATGAAAGAAATGTATTGCTTTCACTGTCACTTGGGGGTGAGTGTGCAGGGAGCATACCGCACTCAGACTGCACAGGAATAACGAAGAGATTAAGATCAGATGAGTTGAAGAGCCCCTGCACCCACCCCCAGCAGCTGGCTCCTGCTCAGCACACTCCACACAATGGAGGGGCTTCAAGCTGAGAGCAGGGGGCTGCCCACCACAGCCCCACTCCTGTGATTTATCCCTGCCCTTAGGCAGAGAGGATTCCATCTCCATTCTCATGTCTTTGTCTCACAGCCAAGACCCTCCAAATTTCCTTCACTGCCACAGCTTAACAGATTTTCAGTGCTTTCTTTTGAGGAAGATTTGATGTAAGTTCAGTTAATGGAAAGGTTATTCAACAGAGAAAAATGATAATGTCACTAGAGCAGAAGGGGATCATGTTCCAGGTGTTTTACAGCATAAACATTTAGCCCATTGACCAGGGTTACAAGGAAGTAAATCAGCATTTGATTTCAGTAGCCTGTTTCTATTCCTATACTTAGCCAGAAACGGACCAGAAAACATTTTTATGTTTACCCAAAGATGGCTTTTACAGTATCCAACTGAAATCTTTTTTTCTTTTTTTCCCCAACTAAAATCTTAATGAACAAAAATCAAGTTAACCTTACGCACAGTACCTCTGGGAAGGTACAACGCTTTAGTTTTTGTCAAAGCTATGTTCTGGTAATGGGACAGACTTAGGTCAATCTGCAACAATCACATGGTGCAAGTTTTGGAAGCAGCGATTCTCAGATGTTGTAAAGTCTTCATTCATCTGAAAAGATCCTAGTGCACTTCACTACTTTACACAATTCCTTTCAAGAATTAGATTTTGAAAGACTTAGCTAGTAAAAAAAAAAAGAAAATGGCTTTTGAGTCCAGCAGTGCCCACACAAAGCTATATGCTCTGTGCCATCATTTAACCCCTCCAACAAGCCCCAGAGGCAGGTGCCATTAGCTCCATTTCACAGAGTAAGAAAATGAGCCTATGGAAGCCACTAACAGCAAGCGGCTGAGCTAGGACCAAATCTGTCTTTTGATTTGCTTCTCATAGCTATATAGATCTGCCCCAGGTACTGCAAGCTGGATACAAACCAGGTCGTATCTATATGGAACACTTCTACGAAGTAAGGCATTATTATAGTACTCAGCCTACATTTTAGAAGCCATACTTTTTTTTTTTTTTTTTTTTTGGTGGGGGGAAGGGTCTACAGCGTGTTCAGGGTCTCACTACTAGATCAGACTCATAGTGGCCCGCCTGTTTACAGCCTCCCAAGAGCTGTAATTACAGGCAAGTGCTACCACACCCAGTCTCAATTGCCATCTCAGTGTGCCCTGGCAGTGGGGCCAGCATGGCAGGCACTGCAGGCCTAGGAATTAAACCCCTGAGCCCCTGCACCTGCTTGCAGGTGCTTTAATCTGCTGAGCTATTTGGCCAGCCCTAAGTTTTTGTTTTTAAACTATCAGTAATTCCAATGCTAAACCTTCCCATTGATGGAATAGGAGAAGCCTTTCCTTTAAAAGGAACTACAACAATTCTCTGAGAGTTCCTGCGCTTGTAAATATAAGCAACGATATCATATATCCCACTGGATGAAAGAATGAATGGGCAGGAGGGTGTAGTTTATTTTGCTCTGAGTTGCTCTTATATATTGCTTATATACAGATGCCACCCCCAAAGTCTCAGGCATTATGCTAGCAGCCTGTAGTCCCCATCTGGACCAGCTAGGAAAGGCACCAAGACAATGCCTCCCACTGCCCCTCTACAAAAGAAGGCTTCTCAATCAGGGATGTCTGACAATCCTATTTCCCTTAATCCTCCATCTACCTCACAGCAGGGTAGGAAAGCTTACTTTTTTAGTCATCTGTGATAAATCTATGTTTGCCATATAGATCTTCCTCATTTAACTGATCTGTTTAATGATTGTTTAGACTTACAACTGAGGTGTGCTATCTATGCACTGCTGCTCAGATTTTCCACCTCTTTTCTGTACTTTTGTTTTGGCTCAATGTCTAAAAAATATTATGGTTTGCTATTTTGATGCAGAGGGAGTGATTTGGAGCATGGTCTTATGAGACCTGTTGATCACGTACGGTGTAGCAGAATTGCAGCCAGAAAAATTAATCTGAGCTCTTTTCATTAGGCTCACTTCTAAGGATTGTTGGGTTCCAACATTTCTTCATGAATCATAAAACTGATTCCCTTGATGTTGCAGGCTCAGATATAAACAAACTCTTTAGAAGTGAAGTTACCTTTGAAACATCTTGATATGTAGAAATGTCTCATAGCAGATGATCACTCATTTTCTCAAGAGTTATATACATACTTCCAAACCACAGAAAACAATTATCACTGTGATTCTTGGCTCTGTGTTTGCTTCATGTGTTTAATTTCTGTCTTGCACCCCTGGCTAGTAGCTCCCTTACTATATACCTTGCATGTCTCTCTAGCTCCGAGATACTCACTGCTGAGGTGGACAGAGCAGTGGCTCTATTAATGTCAGGGTCCCTGTCGAGGATATTTAGCATTCATGGTGAGTTTTAGAGGGTCAAGCAAGGTCATGGCTCTGTGACATCTTATTGGTAGTGCATCAGTTTCACTGGACCCTTGCAATGACCTGCAGAAGCTCCTTCACTAATGAGCCAAAACTACACACTCAAAACAGAGCTTCCGGCAATATCAACCATGAACAGTGCAACCTTAAAAAACCCATGGGAGCTGCTGAGACTCCAGGAAAGGACACTTGGGGAAGTAGAGAAAGAGGTGTTTTACTGACTTGCTAAAGATTAGTGATAGTCCTGTATCATTGCATCTGTTTTGCAATCATGATTACTGATTCTACATCATTGCTCTATCATAAAATATCCTGGATTTTCTGGATAATTTTAATCTCTGTCTTGTCTGACATATGACGGATCAATGTTGCCTGAACCCAGCTGATGCAATGATGTGTTGGTGGCTACTGTATTTTATTTTAAAGGTTACTGAGGAGTATATGCTCTCAATAAGAACAAACCATTTGCATTGACATAATGTTATTAACAGTCCTAATGTATTTTTTATTTTTGGTGGTGCTGAGGATCAAACCCAAGGCTTTGTCCATGCAAAGCAAGAACTCTACCACTGAGCCACATCCTCAGCCCCTGATGTTCCTCATTTAAATACCTACCTGTTCAACCGTTTGGCTGCTGACGTATTCCTGGAGTAACATAAGAAGAGCGCAATAGCGCTCCTTAGCAGTCAAACGGTTAATGACTGTTGTGGCTTAAGGCCCACCTTTTTGTAGGGAGGTGGGTACAGTTTTGTACATTTTGTTGGTGCTAGAAAAATTGGTCTTCTACATACTGAAGACTAAAACTAGACCCATGTCAATCAT
>PVKN010021317.1:0-15581 GCA_004027915.1 Capromys pilorides
TAAAAGGTCCTCTGATCATTTAGGGCTCCTATTTGCAGACTGAAGAACTTGACTCTAGCCTATTTAAGAACAGGGCTTATGACAGCACTGGTGATTTACAGAGGACTGATAGAGTTTACCCAGCAAATCTCTAAGTCTGTCATCTTTCTATGGGCATAATCTAAACTGCACTTATAAAACCCTGTTGTAGGTAGTGTAATAATGTGACTGAGTCCTAGTTTATGAGTGTGTGAAGGCATGATTTGTTTCACTCCTTCCTGGTTCATGAAAATCATTCATGAGTAGATCTCTGTGTTCTTCATCTTACTTAGCTCTCAGCAGACAATCATAGTAACCTGAGGGGCCATGTGTTGAGAATGGAAGAAAACTGATCAGAAACCTTCAGTTTTGTATATCAAAGAAAATATCTCCTGCATTATCAAGTCACCAAGAACTATTCATGCATATGTATTACACTGGTCAGCATTTACAATAACAAATTTAATTTCTAGAGGCATCAGGGAAACATGTTCAGATGTGATGGAGCCAGACACAATGCATCCAGAAAGTAGACTCAATGGCACCATTAGATAATATTAAAAGAAATCCTCTACCACTGTCTGGAACTGTTTAGATATGAGACTTAATCATGAACCTCCACCATCAAGCTTCCACATGGTCTTCCTTGCCTGGCTTCCATCAGCTGTCCACTTGTACCTTCCAAGTCTCAAATGAGTGAATCTTTCTAGTAGTCACAGGCTATTGACAGAATTTTAGTTACAAGGGAGCCTAGGAAGTACAATGTATGGCTATCTTGCTTCCTTTCTAAAGGAATGCATCCAGAGGGGCTTGAAAGAATCAATCTGCATAATCTACTATGCTGAGGAGGCTGGACAAGAAGAAGGGGAATCAGATGATTGAATAGTCTGTGGCTTCAAGTTGTTTATTGATCCTCACAACAATCTAACAAAGGGATCAGTGGCTCAGGGTCCCTTTTTTCTATCCATTGAAGGCATCCCCAGTTTTGTCTGTTTCAGGGTTAAAAGCTGACCAGCCATCCTTCTTATTTTCCATTGGTCAATATGTTTATCTTTGTCTCCTTGTCTTTGAGATACTCTATCTTTAGATTCACATGAGCTCTGCTGTTTTGTGATTTGTGAGTTAACTCTGGAGAAGAGAGAATTTTATTTACCTGACTTCCAGTTCTTACTAGACTTTAGAGATTTCCTTAATGATCCTCTTATGTAAAAGACTACACTTAGGAAAGTGGTGGTTGGGGTGTAGGGAAGGGATCTTAATTTTTAGGTACTTTTTTCTTCTCTATTCTCACCTTCAAAGGAACTGCAAACTCAAAACTCTCCCAGGAAGGTGATGTAGCAGTTACATTACTCTTTGCTGTGGCTGCATAATTGAAAACATTGATGAAGAGAAAATTAATTAATTCATGCAGATGTCTCAGCCCAGAGCCCAGCACATAAAAAGTGTTCTATGAATCACAGTTGCCATGATAAGAATTCTGATGGACAAACTTAACTGCACTAATTACAATTCACCCCTTTTTTTTTTGTGGGACAGGGGTTCAAACTCATGACTTTGTACTTGCCAAGCAGACACTTGTGCCACAGAGCTATCTCCCCAGGCCCAAATGCACCCCTTTTTAAAATGTAGTTTTGTTAGTAATTATCACATTTTTTTCTAAATTTTCATTCTTTCTCCCACTATATACATAATAAATTCATAAATTTTGTGCAGGGTAGAATATGGTTTTTCATTTTCTAGTTTGTATATATTCTTTACTCAGAACACACTTCTGATTTTATGATGAAGATTGATGGCCAAGTTGAATCTGAAATGTGGAGAGTCAGGAGCTGGGAATCTTTTGAAAAATCATTCTGACCCTAGAGTAGAGCTATGAAGAAGTAGTTGCGTGTGAGCCCACATCATCAAGCTGTTAAAGACTGAGAAGAACATAAGGTGGTCAAGGAGAGGAAGCTGCTTAGAGTATATGGATGGTGATGGCACTGATGGGCAGAAGTGGAAGCCAGGGTGCAAGTTCACAGCTCTACTCAGTTTGACACACATGTACAACCTCAAGCTATAGAACTGTGCCCAAGCATTAACAAAGTCAGAAAGGCCAAGTGCATCAGACATGGGATCTGAGCTCCGCAAATGGACAGATGAATGGTAGAAGAGGGTTTCTGGTATGTTCCTTTGCCTTGTGGAGCCTCAGTTCCTTTCAGCTGTGAAGCCAGAATTGTAGCATCTATTTCTCAAGGCTATTTGGAAGGTTAATTGAGATAATTAGAATAAAAGTGCTAGTATACTAACTGACATGTAATAGGTTTCCTAAGAATATTATGCAAATTGAAATTTGTGTTGTATTGTAGAAGAAGAGAAATTCTATTGAAAGGAAAATTGCTTTTCTTAAAATTCCCCTGTAACAGTAATACTAACATATGGTAGAGAAGCAAAAGATGAAAAACTACAAATAGTTTCATCTCTAGCTTTTGAATTCCCAAAGTGAACTCTGTAATTGGGCTTCTTTCAGCCCTTCTGAGGACTGAAAACCCTTGCATATTGACAGAGATGAGGATGCCCAACCTCTTCCTTTATGGACTCTGATTTATCATTCATTGCTGTGAAACACATCTGTTCAATGAGTTCTCTGAGGCCAAGACAGAATGGTGTTCCTTTGAATTTAGTAGATTTTGCAGCTGTTCAGATCTCCAAAATAAATGACTGCAAGATGACTGAGTGTGGCAACTGGGTTGGCTGTCCATCTACCACTCTAGGGAGAACCCTATGGGTGCGAAGGTCCAAGAGTCTATTGCCTACACCTCTCCCACCACCCAAACACTCAATGAGGACTGAAGCAAGCCATCTAGACCCTTGCTAAGTTATGATTATGTGCTAAACTGTGTCATCCCAAATTCCTATACTATAGCTCCAACTCAAAGTGTCCTCAAAACGCAATTGTTTTTGGAAAAAGGGTCCACACAGAGGCAACTAAGTAAAAATGGGGCCATATGGATGGAACTTAATCCAACATGACTGGGGTTCTTACAAAAGAGTACAATAGTACAATGAAGCTTGGTATTTATAGAAGGACAATCACAAGAAGCCATAGTGAGAAAATGAGTAACTATAAGTTAGACAGAGAGAGGCCTCAGAAGAAAAAAAAAAAAAAACAAACTTGCAGACTTTGATCAAAATCTTCCAGCCACTTAAATGATGAAAAAGTTGTGATTGTTTAAGCAGTTCATCTGTAAAACTAGAGTATAATTATCAAATTTCAAATCCTGGGGTACCAAACTCCCACCTGCCTTTTCTACAGCATTAATTAGCCTATGTATGAAAATATGTTTGCAAGAAACAGGTTCATAATATGGTAACTACCATTCTAGAGATCTTCTGCCCCTGTGTTCTCTTTGTATTAATTCTCATGTGAAGTGAGGGCTTTCCCAGTTTACTTCCTGTTCCACGAACTAGGAAACTGAGGTTTCACCATTCTCTCAGAAAAAGAAAAAAAAAGGAAGAGCTCTATGTGGCTGGTCCTGCTTCTGAAAGGATGGGAGGTAGAGAAAGAATAATATTTGACCAAGTCTTCATGCCCCCATTATTACCTCCAGTAGAACCCTTGCTTTGATCCTGAAACCCTCTGGGGTATCTCCTCTTATCTCAAATTGAGTTGAAAAAAGTAAAATTTGTTTACTTTACTTTAATGTTACAGATGGGGAATATCAGGAGCTTATGCCTTCAGTACAACAGTCTTCTAACAGGCTCACTGCACCTCTCCTCTCTGTCTTTCATATTGCTCTGAAAAATAAAAAAGATCCTTGAAGAGTATAAGTTGGGCACAATAAGAGACTATGGTCCCTTTACTGCTGCACTTTCAGAAGTTACAACTGTGTCTGGCATATAATACTCAAATATATTTGCCATATAAGTTAATAAATTATCAAGTTACTGCTGCGATTACAGATTTTAGTACTACTGGATTTTAGTACTACTGGGTGTGGTCTGAGGTGGATATCTTGAGGCAGAGAGCCTGAATGTATTGTACGAGAGACAGAGCAACAGACTCTCTGTTGCTCTCTGTTATCCTGCTTGGTTGATTGCCTCTGTCTCCATTTTGTTGCTGTCCCACTGCCATGAACTGGATGAGCTCTGCCCTGTGCCACTCTGCCTTGGAGCCAGCCAAATATGGACTGAAACCTCCAGTAACTGTGAGCTAAGTAAACTTTTCCTTCCTTCATTTTGGGTGTTGGGTATTTGTCCCAGCAATGAGTGAAGAGTAACTAAGACATGGAGTCTGTGCCTTGGTGGAAAGCAGGTAGGTGGCTTTCTGCCATGTCTGCATGGGTCTTTGCCAGACACTGGCCTTGCCTGCTACTCCCTGACATCACCAGGTTCACTAGAAGTTTGCCTCGCTCCCATTACCTCGCTGGAGGGAAATGGTCAAAGTGCATCCCAGAAAACCCCTCAGACTCATAGTTCCTCTCCTTTTGCATCTGAATGGGGACTGAAAAATGAATCTTTGTGTCAGATGTTCTACAAACTTCAGGTTTCTTTCTGCACATTGCGGGATAATCTTAGCTTGGATAATTTCTTCCATGTATAAGTCATCATGAATTTGGTTCTGCTGATCAAACTTTTTTTTACTTTTTGGAGCTCTGTATGTGCCTTGACATTTGAGAATTTGGATTGTACCAGACAACATAGAGGATGCTTGGCAGGTTGTAGAAGATATTAGCACTTCCCAGTGCTTCACAATCATTTTTTTTAGAAACTCTGGGGAGAGCTTCCAAATAACCAGTGCTAAAATTTGATCATAATAAAAGACCTCCCAGCTTATATTCTGAGGGCTGGAAACCTAGGCCACATAGTGGAAAAGATACTGTTAGAACAGTGTGAACTTTAGAAAAGATACTCCAGAGTAGTATTCCTGCAATAATTACCCAAACCTTTCAGTGAAGTTTTGTGACTGTAAATGTACAGTGCCCAAAGCAGGCTTTGAGCTCCCTTAGGAACGCCCATCAGCAAGTCTCCCTGAAGAGGCTCACCAGCCATTAAGTATTCAAAACAGCCATGAAGATTTGAGTTCTTGACAGGTTCCCCCACCTTACATGATAATAAGGTAGGTCACATTTCAGATTTAACCCAGTTGACATTTTAATTCTTCTAATGTACTTTTTGATGCGTGCAGATAAGTACAGTGTAGGTACAGGTTGCTATTTATATAGCCCTGCCAAGTGGATGCTTTCAGTGTCAGCTCTGTTCACCTAGGGGCCGCTAAGATCCTCAGAACTTCAAGTTCTCTGCTCCCCAATACTTTTTCTTTCAAAAGTTTGAGGAAAAGAGAACAATGGCTTTTTCATTGACTTCCTTGTGGCAAAAAGATGGCGTCATTTCCAATTTAAAGTCCTGAGTTTAGGGAGGAAAAGCATGGTGCAGATGAGCTATCCTTCAAACTGGATGCACAATGAAGAAGTGTGTGCAGCACTGTTAGCATGGAGGCTGGCCCAGGAGAGGAGCTAGAGAAGTCCTTACTTATTGAAGTTAATGCCACTGCTGTCATCATCATCATCATCATCAGCAGCAGCAGCAGCAGCAGCAGCAGCAGCAGCATTATCATTATCTTGTTGTTGTCATAGCATCTCATCATCATTTTCTAGGCCCTTCTACTTACTTTCCAGTGCCCTTGGGATATCATTTTCCTCTTTGCAAACCTGGATTATAAACTCTTTCTTGGATCCCCAAGAAGATTAAGGGAGGCAAAGTCAAACCTCAGTAGGGATTGGGCTCCTCAGCATACCCAGTTCTTCCCGTGATTTGGTTGCTTTATTGTGTTTTCTTATTTCTCAGCTTTTGGGCCAATTAATTTTTTCAGACACAGAGTTGAGGTTGTCTGCCTACTTTCAATAGCAAAAACAAAGCTGAACAAGAATAACCTGAAGCAGTCGGTGCGGTGGAGCACACCTGTAATCCCAGCACTTGAGAGGCTGATGCAGGAGGACCTGTGTGAGTTCCAGATCAGCCTGGGCCTCAAAAACTGAGTTCAAGGACAGCCTGAACTGCATAGTGAGACACTGTCTCAAAAAGACAAAAAAAAAACATAAAATGAAGTCACACATGGATGCTACATGTCAAAGGTAGCACCATCGTCCTGATCCATGCTCTACGACCTGACATGGCTAGTGGTTCTGGGGACATAGGTGCATTAAACTAAAGAGAGAAAAAAACGGAACAGCTGGAAGGTGAAGGAGGAGTCTCATGACCTGCAGAATAGGAATGTGGCAGAGAAATGACCAGAGGATTGGTTAGATGCCACCTTCAGGTGAATCAAAGTCTCCCTCTACGCTCCCATTCAGTGCTCTGGACACATTACCTCAGCTAGGTGCCCAGCTCTGGACACAGTACCTCAGCTAAGTGCCTAGCTTCTATCAGCCATAGCTACATTCCATTCCTGATAGTAGCACTTGCTCGTTATAAGCTTTCCTAATTTTCTTAAACTTTAAGCTCTAATTTCCTCAATTTCTAATGGAGATAGTATTGTCTATCTACCATTTTAGTTGTTGGGTTTAAGAATATGACATTTGAAGAAAGAAAGAAAGAAAGAAAGAAAGAAAGAAAGAAAGAAAGAAAGAAAGAAAGAAAGAAAGAAAGAAGAATATAGAAAGAAAGAGAAAGAAAGAAAAACAACAATGGGGCTAAGGAGATAGCTCAGTAGAATAAGTATCTGCGTGTTGGACAAGTACAAGGTCCTGAGTTCAATGCCCAGTACCACCACCACCACCACCAAAAAAAGAAAAGAATATGGCACTTACGTAGTATTTAGCTCAGATACTATAATACAGCAAACACTCAGTAAGAGAAACTCTCAGTGTACCCCAAAGAAAATGGTAATAAAACAAACCTTACATTTTAAATTTTCACTCAGCACACAAACTATCTCAAAATAGTGGTTTACCCAGTGAATGTATGTTATTAGGTAAAATTTCCCTCAGGTACTCAAAAATGTAGTTTTTAAAAATTTTCATAAGTGTACTTTGAATTTGTCAATATTCTGCTCTCCGTTAAAATATGTTGAGATTCTCAACAAGTCTGCTAAATCCCTATGTTGGTCCACTTTAGAGAAATGATATCAATTTCATTAGACAAGGATTATAGTTATGGCATAGATTAAATTTTCTCCCCTTCTTAACAATGTTTTGAAGAACTCTTAGAGATAGAGTACAGCTCCTCTGCAAACAAGAACTAGATTTTTTAAATGAAAGAATGATTTTTTTGAAATACAAAACTTAAAAATCTTTTGGAGATAATACCTCAATCAGCAAAATCAAACAAAGAAAAAAATTAAATATAAAACAGAAGTAAATGATTATCATTGTGGGTTTAGAGTTCCCTCCTTTAGAGTTCTAATAATTCAGCATCCTAACCACATGTATAACCTTTGTCAAGTTACTCCCAGTCTGCTCATCTGTAAAACACATGCACCACTGACCCCTTACAGCTTGGTGTGTGATACCTGTGGAATGACAAGAACAATGCTAGTAACTAAGGTACTGCTATGTCTGAGTCATCCTTTCTATGATTCCCTTCAATGAAGAAGCAACAGAGCAAGAAAGAATGGGATATGTCAGTCCACTAGCTGCAGGATCAACAAACACAGTGGAAGTTTTCTGTTTCAGGATGCAATGGTTCTTCCATTGATGGAAATTTAGGTTTTATCTACTCAAAGTGAAGGGAAAACAGATCTGATCTTTTGAATATGAAAGAAAATTGTGGGAAAAAGAAAAATACTGAAATAGAAAGAAGAAAGGGAAAATAGCATAACAAGATCATCTCTGCATTTGAATGGAATTCAGTTGTAAACATTAAAATAGACTTAAATTCTCCAGTTTAGAGTTGCAGTATTTAGAGACTCTAATGCTAACACAAAGGATGGTAAGCAGATTTCTAGTAAGATCCAGGTCTCCTGGTATTGAGGCTTTTGTGTAATCACCTTCCCTTGAATCCTGATTACAGCATGAATTTTTTGCTAACTAGTAGAGTGCGCTAGAAGCAATGGGCTATCACACATAAGATTAGGTTATAAAATAACTTGCCTCTTTCTCCATCTTGGGCATGCACAAACACACTTTTGCTTGCTTAGAACATTCATGCTGGAAGAAGCAATTAACATTGTGAGTAATCCTACAAAGAAACCTGAAGAGCATAAAGAGAAAAACTGAAGATGTCAACAGCCATGTGAATGAGCTTGAAAATGAATACCTCAGCTCTAATTAAGTAAGTATAGGAGAACCACAGTCCCAGCTGGAAAATTGGCTCTACTGTCTCATACAGAACCTTGAACAAGGGGAGCCCAGTTATGTCAAGGCCACATTACAGATCCAAAAAAAAAATCATAAAATAATATAAATTGTTATTTAAATCTGTTGTATTTTGGGATAATTTATTATTGCACAATATGCAGATAACGGAGGCAATCAACACATTTACACTCCAACTTCAGTAGCCACAACATGCATGGAGATCAACAGGAAGGTCATGAACAGGTATTGATCAAGAATATTGGAGCTTCACACCTACCAATTTCAAATTTGGCCAACTTTTTTCAAGTCTCGATAGCGTAATACTTGTAAAGAATCTCGTCTCTCATGTTTGACTTTTCAAACTGCTCTTTGCTCCACTGTATCCTTGAAGTACCTGTACCATCTATAGTCTTATCCTTGAAACTTTCCCCTAAACTTTGACTTATTTGATCCCTTTCCCCTGGGCTGCTATCACATTCTATCTATCCTTCCTTACTACACTTTCAAGGTATTTCAAGATCATTGCTATCTTTCACTGTTGTATTTGCTTCAGAGTTTGAATAGCAAGATGGAGAAAGGGGAAAGACATGCCTTCAAATAAAAATAAATATAATATGTGCAACATTTATTTATATAAAACTATATGTTCTATGTATAAAATATACACATATGCCTATGATTTTATATATATTTATATTTCCTTACAGTGCTTTCATCACTGACAGGTCATTTAATTACAGTGATCCAATGAGATCATATCACTTCATGATGTCAAGCCATTTTACTTTATATCAGCATACTCTATGTTTCACTTATATAGGTATGCTCAGTGACACAATTATCACCTGAAGACACATTTCTCAGAAGCTATCCCCATCACTGAGTGATGCATGACATGTAAACTAATACAGAGCTGGAATCAAAAACATTAATCACATCGATAATTATAAGTGGGCTTATATATGAAAAGGAAAGATTTTCCTCATTAGTGAATACAATCAAGTTCAATGCTGTTTGCAAAAGATGCATCTAAACAAAATAAATTCTATAAGAAGAAAAATTATGCAACAAATATAATAAAATGAAGCATAGAAGAAAAATGCAGTACAGGATGGGAAACCTTTCAAATGCTCATCATCTGGAAGATGGATGAAAAATAGGAACATGGTCACCAACAAAGTCTAGCATGGCTAAGAGAAAAAGAGTGAGAGAGATCTCTGTGTATATACACATGAGAAATTCTGCAGAACACTCTGTTGTGTGCATAATGTAAGTAGACAATGTGTACAGTGTGATCTCAGTCTTCTCAGAAAGGAACCATATGAATAAATGGATGGAAGGATAGATGATGATGATGATAGATAGATAGATAGATAGATAGATAGATAGACAGACAGACAGACAGACAGACAGACAGACAGACAGACAGATAGACAGACAGACAGATAGATAAATGGTAACATGATGTGATTTCAATATGGTTTGTTTTCCAGTGTTTCCTGTATTAAAGTGCTGGTCTTTAGTGTGCTAATGTGGGGAGATACTAAAATCTTGAAAAGGAGGAACCTAGTGAGAGGTGGTTAGGTCACTGGAGTTGATGTGACTGGAAAGGATTAATGTAGCTCTCAGAACCCCCAGGTAGTACTCATGACAGTGAATTGTTTCAACTCAGTCTCTGGTTTCCTCTCTCTCCATGTGATGTCTCCCTTTTGCACAAGTTCCCACTTAGATGACATCTGTTACACTGTGGCATATCCAAAGGGACCCTCACCCAGAGGGGCATCAAATAGTGGAGCCACTCAGTCTTGGACATTCAGCCCCCAATACTATGTGCTTAATAAACCTCTTGATTTTAAGAAATCCTTAGCCTCAGATATTTTATTACAGCTATAAGAAAAACAGATTAATGTAGCAAATATGTAATATCTATCTATTTTTATTTATATTCTTAAAAAGCAATGGATTGTCAACCATAATTTTAAAATGTTTCCCTAAAGGGGAAGAAAATAAACAAGTTAGAGACATAGGAATGCAAGCTAGACTCTTCTTTGAAGGTCTGAGTTAGGAAATGTAGGTATATTTTACACAATGAAGTATTAAAATTGAATTCAAAATTTATTTACAGAAGTCAGGGTTAAGTAAAATAATCAGTCTAACCTGCTATTTGGTGACATGACAACACAGGAGAGAAAGCATTGCAAGTGATTTAGAAAGTAATACCACTTCTGCGATATCCCTTCCCAACTGCTGTAACACAATAAGATCACGAGTTTAATCATGAAACAACATCAGAAAGGACAGTCAGTGACTCATTTCTGTGACTTTTAAAGTACGTATGCATGTTGTCAGGTAACTATGACTCTGCATGGATGACACAAAAATGAGCATATTTGTCCAATAAAAATGATTAGTAATTTGATGAATGAATAGAAGTTCTTTAGCTTTTGAAATCTGGGTATTTTCAAATTCAATAGTCAGTGAATTTGTAATGAAAATTTCATGAGTCTTACTAAGTAATTACAACAAAATAGTTTGATATTTTCAAAGTTTGATGTTGAAAAAAAGAGCAAACTTACAGATAACTCCTTTTTGCAGACCTACTTTCTGACATCTCATTAGCTCCTATTGATCCAAGAACATTCAGACTCACTCCTGCGGGCAGTTAATTGGAGAAGTTCCTGTGCAGGGCAGATGGGCTGGCCCAGGTGTTGGCTTCGGTGTGTTTTACATTGATGAGCTTCCTTCTTCTCCAAGTCTGAAAAAGTGACTAAATCTGATTAGTGGAGTCAAAAAGAACTTTCTGGGAGAGCAGAGTTGAAATGAGTATGGAGAAAGCATAGGAGCTTTCCAGATGCTGGGGAACGCAAATCGAGACCAGAACATTTTGTGTGGAAGCACAGCTGTGTAAAAGCCCTGGGGCTTGATGTGCAATGTATGTCTTGTATCAAAACTTTGGATCTTTAAAGGAGTTGGAAAAACCATTCTGGTATTAGAACACTGGTTGCCTAGTCTGAAAAAATGTGGTAGATCTTTTGCTTTAGGAAGGAAATGCCTATTCTACCTCCAAGGAAAGAAAAGCCAGGTATTAGCCAAGGCATTTCCCCCATTTTTTGTACAGCCTCAGGACTTCCTTTGAAATATGTTAATGTTTTCATCTATAAGTGAGTAAACTTAGGCTGCAAAAGTGACAGAAATGGTGCTTAAAATTCAGTCATGGCTAACACTAAAATCCGCACTCTTCCCAACCTACCCAGTAGCCTACTGAAAAACAGAAAGAGGGTAGCAGAGAGGCCATAGCTTTCCTGGTTGATCACAGTTTCTGGGCACAACATCCATGATCTCCTATCCTGCCTCAGCCTATATCAGAAATACAGCTCTGAGTATACCACATCAGCCTGTTTCCCCATGTAAAGTGGGGAGTACTGTACTCAGAGACAGGTAATACCATGCTGATCACTTGAGATGATTTGCTTGACAGATACCTAGTGATAGGTGACTATCACATAGTTTTAATTATGTAAAGGTCCACACTCTTATGAGGCAAAAGTGCTCCATATTCAACATCCACAGGACAAACCACTCACTACTCTTTCAAAAAAAAAAATCTTTCACCTTCTGCACCCAGGTTCTATTCCAGGCTCTGGGCGTGGGCAGACAAGGGGTTAAAAGGAAAGCGACAACAGCCAGCAGGCAGCTCCCTCCTACGATCTGGTGATTAATAGCAATGAACAGACTTATCAGGGAATTTTATGGTAAGATGATTAATGAATCAAAAAGACACCCAAGTTTTAAGCAGGTAGTATTTTTGTTCTTATCTTGAATTCTAAAATTCCATTCCAAGGTCAAACTGGGAAAGATCACCCAGTAAAATGTTTCCATTTGCTAGCCTCTGTCCAAGAAATTTAGCTGGATCAGAAAAGTTTTGTTTTTCCTCTTCAGGGAAAATAAACTGAACAACAAACTGTTGTCACAATACAGCAAGTAGATACAATTTCTCTAAAGTAAAAGCTTTTTAAAAGGAGAAATATTCTAGGATTCCTGACAGATTTGTCATGCTGGGGTCTCCTGAGCGACAGATGGGTCAAACGAAAGATCTGTAGGGGTGCAGGATATGGAAAGTCTATTCTCCCATAGGAGATGTGTGTTAGGAGAATTCTGAGGTTAGAATGGCATCAGAAAAAGGTGGAAGAGTGTGTCAGGGCTTGACATGATCCAGGAAGCAACTGGACCTATTGCCAAAAGAAACAGTGCTCAGAACAAGCGCACCACCTACATACTGGCTCTACTCCAACACTGTGGGTCTAGGGTCATTTACTCCCCACCCTGGGATTCCTCAACAACTTTTGTAAAAAGTAAATGAGTTGGGTGTACAATCTCAGTGCTCCGGGAGGCTGAGACTGGAGGATCATAAGCTCAAGTTTACACTGGACAACATAGAAACTTAGATTTTTGTCTCAAAATAAAAAGTAAAATGTTTGGGCTGTAGTTCAGTGTGAAGGTCCTGGTTTCAGCAGGTATGTGCATGCACACACACACACACACACACACACACACAGTGAGAGAAATTCCAGGGATATCTTATCTTCCTTGAACAAGAGAAAGTAATCAGGAGCAGACTTATACGGCTAGACTATCTGAAAAATATCTGGATCATTCCCAATCAGCGTGAGCATAGACAATTTATTAGTTATAAAATGGTACTGATGATACAATTTTATCTGTCAATGAGCTACAGTGAAAATTACATGATATAGATAATTTTACATTACATATGCAGGTAAACATTACATATGCCTGGCTCATTTTTAATGTTCTGTGAATTTCTATTAATATGAGATTAATTTAAGAGATAATTTTGTCCAAAACATGCTGCTGATATTCTCCTGAAAATCACTAGCAAAAATTGGAGATAAATACAGACTAACTCTGCTCAGAAGGGATGAATTCAGATTTGTAAGCTCTTCTTTTAAATTGGCACAGCAGCTTTTATAAGGCACATAAAACATAAATACAATACAAAGAATAAAATTAAAATTTTCCTGGAGAAAACAAATAAGTCACTTTGAGTCACACTTATGGAATGAGCACATGCTTACAAAAATGTAGAAGCCTTGAGGGCTGTGTTCTTCAGCCCTCATTTCAAATAACCAATATTTTATTCTCCAGTTAAAAATTATCTGTCAGACCAATTACTGTGATGATTAAAGTGTGTTCCTTATTCAGAAGCAATGCAAGTCAGGCTCTAATTTAGTACAGTACCTTTGGTCCTGGTTCTCTTTTAGTACTTTAAATATTTGCATCTGCTTTTGGATAAGCAAAAAATAATCCATAGTACATATCTGTTTCTCTCTGGACTGATTTTAGCTCTCTCCCTCCAGGAAGTCCATGTCTTTAGGCACTGGTCCATTGAATGCACTTGCTGGGATATGTCAGGCCTTCTCTTAGGAGTCTTCCCCACAGCTCTTCACTGCCTCTGTCTCTCTCATTGTCAGATAGAACAGTTCTCATTCATATTTTGGGCCATCAATGATGCAAGGAGAGTACAGCTGAATTCAGCCCATCTTTGCCCTGCTCTCCCTACCCATGGTTGTGCACTCATTTCCTAGACCAAGGTAGGCAACTAATCTCAGGTGAGCATGCTGGGATGTCTACTTGTCAATGTAAGTCATTTTCTAATTCTAGACTTGGAATCTTCTGAAAATCATTGACAGACTTTAATTCCATTTCCCCATTCAAATTCCTGACATGATTTTCTTTTGATAGGCTGGTTTCCGTTGCTCTTTTGTTGGGCCATATGGGCAAGCTATTGGCTATGCCAATGTGCCAGTAAAAGCCAGAATTCATGGGCAAACAGCTTGCAGTTCAGCCCAGAAAATGGATTTGTTTTTGCTTTATTCAATCAGAGTGGTGTTTTCCAAACAGAGTAGGAACTAGCTTGTGGAACCAAAAATGTCAATGGAACCAGATAGTCCAAAAGGAAAGAAGGCAAACGTGCCAGAGACTGATGGGAATGACAAACATACAATAGAGCCCAAAGCCAGGGTGCACATGACAGACAGATGGGACCAACATCACGAAATTGTCAGAAGCACCAACAGTATGTAATAAGTGGTAAGTTAGGTGAATCAGCATTGTGCTTGGGAACAAAAACACAATAAAAGCAAACAGATAAAGCTTCCTTTTTCTCTTTTTTTCTTCTCTAAATGTTTAGGAAGAACTCCAATGACAGATAACTAGCTCAATTCTCCAAACCCATAGACCAAGTTCAGATAATCCTTTGATTACTCCTTAATTTTTTTCTCTTTTTTTTCCTCTCTAGGTTTCCAAAGCTTGCATGGTCATTGGTTGTCCTACAGCCTGACTTCTACTTTCTTTTCATATATCTTTGTTTTATGCACTGTTTCTTAAATTTCCCCACTGAAGGGTAAAACTGCATACAAGCTCCCAAATGAAAATTAGTTCTGTTATATAATTATAAATTTTGCTCAGATGATTAAAGATACGAAATTAAGTTATCACAGTGTGTCACTTTCTAAACTGCACTTGATGCTACTTTTCTTACTATTTATACTACTTTAACTTAATGACTTGTTCTCACTTCTGTAAAAATACTGGGAAGTTCTGAGGTAAGGACTTCAGCACACTCCAGCACCAAAGGACTGGGGACTTAGACAAACAGATGCCAACATAGGAGTTTTAATTAATGGGAAAGGTAAGATCATGGAACAGACACAAACTAAGGACCTTCTACACATGGAGGATGTCTCTGAAGAAAAAACATTTCCTAGAGAGACCTTGATATTAAAGATAAAGCTACCCACTTAAAAAACTTACAAGGATCAACACAGAAACTAAAATAGAAAATTTTAAAACAGGAAATGAAAGGATACAGAAACAAAATGCAACCTCGTAGCTATAACCTACCCAGAAGAAGTTCAGTAAGCAATGAGATAGAGCAAAATGAAAGATACATGCCTACATGTTTGAAATGATAACAACTCAAGTAAAGAAACAAATTAGTGAGGCAATAGAGAAAATCAAATCAGAAATAATCTCTTAAGTATAAAACAAATGGTAATACTCGTAAAGAAAGTGCTTGATGCATCTAGAGTAGAGATAAATAAGAAATAGATGATGATAAGAAGTGGATAGAAACTGTGAATCATTAATATAGGAAAGACATACAATGCTTGAAATGAATTCAAACAGATATCCAGGATATTAAAAATTCCACTGAAAGCTGGCAAAGCCACTTGAATAAAACTGAAGACAGACTTTTAGACCTTA
>PVKN010021318.1:0-15562 GCA_004027915.1 Capromys pilorides
GAGGTTGCAGAGACCCAAATGCAGTCCCTCATAATTCGACTGGCTGAACTGCAACGTAAATTAAATGCTCAGCCTCGAAGGGTATCTGAAGTGAAAATGAGGGCACTGATTGGAAAAGATTGGGATACCATGAATTGGAATGGAGATGTGTGGGAGGATCCTGAGGAGGCTGAGGATATTGAGTTTTTAGATGCTGATGAGATTATTTTGCCTGAGGAAGAGATTTCACCACCTACTGTGGCAGAGGGATCACTGCCTTTACCCTCTGCCATGTTAGTGTCTCCTAATATATCTGGAGAAACCAATCTTGCATGGAATGAACAGAATACTGGTGGGACTCCTCTGGACCCACCCTCACCACCCAAATTTGCCTCTAGGCCCATAACCAGGCTTCAATCACAGAAGTCACCTAAAGTGAAGTACATAAGGTGATTCATGAAGAGATCCATTATTCTCCTGAAGACCTTCTTGAGTTTTCTAACTCCTACAAGCAGAGGCCTAACGAGCAAGCATGGGAATGGATTTTGCAAGTGTGGGATAATGGTGGAAAAAACGTACACCTGGATCAGGCTGAGTTTGTTGATATAGACCCACTAAGTAGGGACTCTGAATTTAATGTTGTGGCTCATAGAGTAAAGAAAGGTGTTAATAGTCTATTTGGCTGGCTGGTAGAAGTGTGGCTCAAAAGATGGCCCACAGTGAACGAGTTAGAGATGCCTGATATTCCATGGTTTACTGTAGATGAAGGGATCCAGAGGCTTAGGGAAATGGGAACGCTGGAGTGGATCTGTCAGGTTAAATCTAATCTTCCACATTTGGAAGATCCTAAAAACATGCCCTTCACTAACGCTTTAGAAACAGATTTATGAGGGGAGTACCAGCATCCCTGAAGAGCCCTGTTACTGCTCTTCTCTGTATGCCAGACCTTATGGTGGGGACAGCAGTTACTCAGGAAATTTAAGGGCCATGGGTTTGGTTGGATCCTGAAGTGGCAGAGGTCAAGTGGCAGCACTTAATTGCTGTGGACAACAGAAGCAGAACAATAACCAGAATAATCTGACACGCATAGACCTATGGCGTTGGCCGATTAACCCTGGTGTTCCCAAAAATGGAATAGATGGAAAACCTACAAAATTTTTGCTAGATTTATATAAACAAAAGAATTTAGAGGCAAAAGGACAGAGACTTACTTCAAACCGTGGTATAAGTAATCCTGGTCCATCAACCAGTTCCCAGACTTGAGCCAGTTTACAGACCCAGAACCCCTTTAGTGATGATGGGGAAGCCAGGTCTCCTTGGGGAAGGATCCTAATGTCCCCAGAATTTGTACAGTCAATCTTTCTCCTATCCTTCACCAGAGGGACCTAAGGCCTTTTGCCAGAGTGACTGTACATTGGGGAAAAGGGAACGATCAGACATTTCGGGGACTACTGGACACTGGTTCTGAACTAACATTGATTCTGGGGGATCCAAAACACCACAGTGTTCCTCCAGTGAGAGTAGGGGCCTATGGAGGGCAGGTGATCAATGGAGTTTTAGCAAAGGTCCGACTCACAGTGGGTCCAGTAGGTCCTCAAATCCATCCTGTAGTCATTTCCCCTGTTCCAGAATGTATAATTGGAATAGACATACTCAGTACTTGGCAGAGTCCTCACATTGGTGCCCTAACCTGTCATGTCAGGGCTATTATGGTTGGAAAGGCTAAGTGGAAGCCATTAGAGTTGCTCTTGCCTGGTAAAACAGTAAACCAAAAGCAGTATCGCATTCCTGAAGGGATTGCAGAGATTAGTGGCACCATCAAGGACTTGAAGGATGCAGGGATGGTGGTTCCTAGCACATCTCCATTTAATTTTCCCATTTGACCTATGCAGAAGACAGATGGGTCTTGGAGAATGATGGTAGATTACCATAAACTGAACCAGGTGGTGACTTCAATTGCAGCTGCAGTACCAGATGTGATTTCCTTGCTTGAGCAGATTAACATATCTCTTGGTAGTTGGTATGCAGCTGTTGATTTGGCAAATGCCTTTTCCATACCTATCCATAAGAACCATCAGAAGCAATTTGCTTTCACTTGGCAAGGGCAGCAATATACCTTCACTGTCTTACCACAAGGGTATATTAACTCTGTGGCCCTGTGTCACAGCTTAGTTCACAGGGACCTTGATTGCTTTTCTCTTCCTCAAGGTATTACACTGGTCCACTACATTGATGATGTTATGCTGATTGGACCTAGTGAGCAGGAAGTGGCAACTACCTTGGATTTGTTAGTACAGCATTTGAGAGCCAGAGGATGGGAAATAAATTCCACAAAAATTCAAGGTCCATCTGCCTCAGTAAAGTTTCTAGGAGTCCAGTGGTGTGGAGCATGTAGAGATATTCCTTCTAAAGTAAAAGATAAGTTCTTGCATCTGGCTTCCCCCTTGACCAAAGAGGAGGCACAGAGCCTAGTGGGCTTATTTGAATTTTGGAGACAACATATTCCTCACTTAGGTATCCTTCTACGGCCCATTTACCGAGTGACTTGAAAAGCTGCTAATTTTGAGTGGGACCCAGAACAGGAAAAAGCCCTGCAACAGGTTCAGGCTGCTGTTCAGGCTGCTCTCTGCCTCTGGGACCATATGATCCAGCAGATCCAATGGTACTTAAAGTATCAGTAGTAGATAAGAATGCTGTTTGGAGTCTCTGGCAAGCCACTATAGGTGAAGTGCAGCGGAGGCCTTTAGGATTTTGGAGCAAGGCTCTGCCGTCTTCTGCAGACAACTACTTTCCCTTTGAGAAACAGCTCTTGGCCTGCTACTGGGCATTAGTGGAAACTGAACGCTTAACTATGGGACACCAGGTCACCATGAGGCCTGAGTTGTCTATCATAGCCTGGATATTATCTTATCCATCAAGTTATAAGGTTGGATGTGCTCAGCAACAGTCCATCATTAAATGAAAGTGGTACATTTGTGACAGAGCCAGGGCAGGTCCAGAGGGGACAAGTAAATTACATGAGGAAGTTGCCCAGATGCCTATGGCTTCTATGCCTGCCATGTTGCCTTCTGTTTCCCAATATGCACCTATGGCCTTGTAGGGTGTTTCATATAATCAGTTGTCAGAAGAAGAGAAGACTAGAGCCTGGTTTACAGATGGCTGTGCATGCTATGCAGTCACCACCCGCAAGTGGACAGCTGCAGCATTACAGCCCCTTTCTGGGACATCATTAAAGGACAGTGGTGAAGGGAAATCATCACAGTGGGCAGAACTTCAGGCAGTGCACTTGGTAGTGCATTTTGCCTGGAGAAAGAAATGGCCAGATGTGCAACTGTATACTGACTCATGGGCTGTAGCCAATGGTTTGGCCGGATGGTCAGGAACCTGGAAGGGACATGATTGGAAAATTGGTGACAAGGATATTTGGGAAAGAGGTATGTGGATAGACCTCTCCATATAGGCAAAGGATGTAAAAATATTTGTTTCCTATGTGAATGCTCACCAAAAGGTGACATCAGCAGAAGACAACTTTAATAACCAAGTGGATAAGATGACCCTTTCTGTGGATAGTGGCTAACCTCCTTCCTCAGCCACTCCTGTTATTGCCCAGTGGGCCCATGAACAGAGTGGCCATGATGGCAGGGATGGAGGTTATACATGGGCTCAGCAACATGGACTTCCACTCACCAAGGCTGATGTGGCTACAGCCACTGCTGAATGCCCAATATGTCAGCTACATAGGCCAACTGAGTCCCCGATCGATGTGGTACGATGTCCCGGGGTGATCAGCCTACAACCTGATGGCAGGTTGATTATATTGGACCGCTTCCATTATGGAAGGGACTGTGCTTTGTCCTCCCTTGCATAGATACATTCTGGATATGGATTTGCCTTTGCTGCGTGTAATACTTCTGCCAAAACTACCATCTGTGGGCTTATAGAATGCCTTATCCACCGCCATGGTATTCCATATAGTATTGCTTCTCACCAAGGAACACATTTTACAGCCAAAGAGGTGCAGCAGTGGGCTCATGCTCATGAAATTCACTGGTCTTACCATGTACCTCATCATCCAGAAGTAGCTGGATTGATAGAATGATGGAATGGGCTTTTGAAGATGCTAGGTGGCAATAGTTTGCAGGTCTGGGGTAAGATACTTCAACAGGCTGTATATGCTTTGAATCAGCACCCTCTGTATGGTACTTTGTCTCCCATAGCCAGGATTCATGGGTCCAGGAGTCAAGGGATGGGAGTAGATATGGTACCACTCACCATTATCCCTAGTGATCCACTAGCAAAATTTTTGCTTCCTGTCTCCACAACATTATACTCTGCTGGGCAAGAAGTCCTAGACCCAGAGGGGGGAAGGCTTGTACTAGGAAGCACAGCAATGATACCATTGAACTGGAAGCTAAGATTTCCCCCTGGTCACTTTGGACTCCTCATGCCTTTGAGTAAACAAGCTAAAAAAGGAATCACGGTGTTGTCAGGGGTGATTGACCCAGACTATCAAGGGGAAATTGGATTACTACTCCACAATGGAGGAAAGGAAGAATATACATAGCATGCAGGAGATCCCTTGGGGTGCCTCTTAGTATTGCCATGCCATGTTATTAAGGTGAATGGGAAGCTACAACAACCTAATACAGGCACAATGGCAAATGGTCCAGAACCTTCAGGAATGAAGGTATAGGTCACTCCGCCAGGGAAAGAACCAAGACCTGCTGAGGTACTTGCTAAGGGTCAAGGGAATACAGAATGGGTAGTAGAAGAAGGTAGTTCCAAATATCAGTTACTACCCCGTGATCAGCTACAGAAAAGGTGATTATAATTGTACTATTTCACCTCTGTATATAGTTGTATTATAATATAATATGGATAGATTTAGTATTAGTTCTTAAGGATTAACCTATGTCAATGTTGAGTTACGAGTGCATTTTTGTTTATTTGTAGGATAGTATAGTTATAACAATGTTTGGTATAACTATATGCATATCTCTATATCTGGAGACTGATTTTAAAAAGTATGTCTAGTTGCCAAATTGACAAGGGGTGGATTGTAGTGGTTGGTACATTGTGTCAACTTGGCTGGATGCCTGGTGGTCAATACATTTTATCAATTTGGCCACATTGCCTGGCTGTTTCAGACTGTGAGTCATGAAGGCTCTGCCCCAGAATAACTCAGTTTGGACTTTATCTCCTGGCTTCCTGCACAGACTCATCAGCCTCTAGTTTGGACCTTTCAGCTCTCCATAAGCCTCTAGTTTAGACCCTTCAGCTTTCTGCACCAGATTCTTCTGCCTTTTCAGACACAATGGCCGATCATTAGAGACTGTTACGAACTGGTAGAAACCCGTTAGGGATGGAACACTGCCATAAGTATAAAAGCCTTGGGACTGAATCCTTCAGTTGGCAGTGTACAGATGCTCTCAGCATACTTCCCCATCTGACTCGGACTGGCACATTTTATATTATATCTGTTCCTCTAGTAAAACTCTGACTAGAACAATTACCAAGTGAGTTCAAGGCCAGCCTGAAGTGCATAGCAAAACGTTGTGTCAAAAAGACAAAGACAAAAAAAAGCACCCATAATTTCACTGTATATCAAATATATTAATATGTTACCGAGATCATAATGTATACATTTTGTTTGTTTGTTTTTCTGAGGCAAGGTGTCACCAAGTAGTTCAGGCGGGCCTTGATCTCACCGTGGAGTCCAGGCTAGCTTTCAACTCTTGGAGATCCTCTTTCCAAATGCTGGGAGTACAGTTATGCACCACACCACACACAAACTTCATACCCTAGTTTAAACATCATTTTCCCAGGAAGCTATCTTTGATTGTTCCATGATCCCTATGTAAGTCCCATTTTTAGATGCTGTTGTGACACATTTTGCTTTTCCTTCACAGCCGTTTCTCCAGTTGGTAATTCTCTGAAGGTGTGTCTCCCTCCCTGTAGTGTATGCTCCATGACAGTAAGAATTAAGATTTTGATTTCCTCTACATGCCTATACTCCTACAAGTGTGTAGGAGTATTATGTGCAGAGCAGGCCCTCTGTAAATATTTATTAAGTCACTGAATAGATTAGCTTGAAGTCCCTCTATTGCAGTTTATTATATCTAGATGTCTCCTAAAGCTTTTGTGGTCATCGGTGCGACATTCGGAAGGTGGTGGATAGAGGCTTTATCTATCTCCCTTCCCAGCTCCTCTCTTGATGCTCCATACTTCCTATCTGCCATGGCACAAGCTGCTGTCCTTAGCCATGATTGGAGCCATCTGACTTAATCATCTACAAACTTTGAGCCAAAATAAACCTTTCCTCCTTTAAATTGTGAATATTGAGTGTTGTGTCTCAGTGATAAGGAAGTAACTAACATACCCTCATTCTGATATCATGATCCATGTGTGTAACCCTAACACTCTGAGACTGAGGCAGGAGGATTGCTGTGCATTCAGGATCACCCTGGGTTACTTGGTGAGTTCAAGAGGAGTCTAAAATATGTAGTAACAAGGCCCTGTCTCAAAAAAAAAAAAAAACCAAAACAACAACAGAAAAAATAAGATGAGCTGGCCAAATAGCTCAGTGGACTAAAGTGTCTTGTTAGAGTGTAGTGGCCAGAGTTCGATTACGGGCTTACTGTGCTGGCCCCGCCCCCGGGGCACAATGAGCCTGAGATTGAGACTGGGCATGGTGGCATGCTCCTCTAATCTCAGTGCTTGGGAGGCTGAAAACAGGAGAATCATTACGAGTCCGATCTATGTAGTGAGTCTACTCTTGCTGTTTTCCTCTTGGAAACATTGTTCCTAGCCTTTCCTAATTCTACTCCAACCTCTATTTTAAGTTATGGTTGCTTTTACTAAGCACCTTCTCTAAATTTTACTGACAACCTGGGTATAGTTACCCAACAAAGTAAATCCATTTTCTTACATCTCTCTCCCTTAGATTATGTTTTCCCTCCATTTTCCGTGATCTGTACCATTTGATATCTGCATGAATCTTTTGAGTGTTACATGACCTTTGTGAGTTTTTGTTTCCTCTTCTGTAAGGGAATAATAGAAATTATGGTGAAGTTTCTGTGAGATAATCATGTACAGTACCTAACCATAGGGGCTGGGGAGATAGTTCAGAGGCATAAGCACCTATCTGGCAAGCATAAGGTCCTGAATTCCAGCCCCACATCCCATGCCGGCTGTGAACCCCTGGAGCCCCAGGTGTGCCATGCCAGCCCTGGATTGGATGTGGTGGCACACACCTGTAATCCCAGTATTCAGAAGGTTGAAACCAACTTGGGGCTATAAAAGTGAGCACAAGGCCAGCCCAAACTGCATAGTGAGACCCTGTCTCAAAATAAGTAAATAAATAAAGAACCTAACAGTGGGTCCAGAAAACAATAAGCACTCAGGAAATACCTCCTTTTTCTTCATGTGAGTAGTTTCTCTTGCTATATATTTGCTGTCCCCCTTTCTATTCCATTCAAAATCTTTTTTTTTTTTTTTAACCAGCAGTTGAATTCAGGATGTTGTGCATGCCAAGCAGGTGCTTATGCTGCTAATCCACCTCCACAGCTCTCTATTCTGCTTTATAATGTTTTCCCTTTCCTATATTTTTCCTGGTTCTCTGAAAATACTTCTTGTTACTAATATTCCAACTTGCCTAATGCATTTTTTCTTTTTTCTAAGTCATTTTAACATCACTGGGACAAAATACCTGACACCCACAACTTAAAGTAGAGGTTTATTTTATTATTATTATTTATTTTATTATTTTTTGGTCTTTTTGAGACAGAGTCTTGCTGTGCAGTTCAGGCTGGCCTTGAGCTTACTTTTATAGCCCAGGCTGGTCTTGAACTCCCACCAATCCTCCTGTCTCAGCCTCCCAAATGCTGGAATTACAAGGTGTGCTACCACGCCCAGCTAGTAGAGATTTATTTTGTTTTGTTTCTTTTTGAGATAAGGTCTCTTTATGCATTTCAGGCTGGCCTTGAGTTCCCTTTGTGGCCCAAGCTAGGTTCAAACTCACAATGATTCTCTTGCCTCCACCTCCTGGGTGCTGCATTTATAGGCGTGCACCACCATGCCTAGCTGAAAGGTTTATTTTGGCTCTTTTTTTTTTTTTAAGGATTTAGTTCATTTTTGGGTGTCCCCAGCCCACACTCAGCTGCTGACTCAAATTATTAGATGAATCCACTGATCAGTATGGCGCTCCTTGAGTTCAAACCCTGGTCCTGAAAAAAAAAAAAAAAAAGTATGGTACTCCTATAGTCTAATCACCACCCTCCAAAGCCCCGTCTCTAATTGCAAGGGTTTTGGGAAATATTCTAGGTCTAAACCATAAGCTTTTTCATGCAGAGTTTTATACCTGATGGTTCTGTCTCTGTCTCATTTGGAGGACTACATTGAACATCTTTCTTTGCTATGGGTATGAAATCCGTATGCACTCACAGGTGTTTTTACATACCTTACTCTCATATTATGTAGATTAACTTTTGTTTTAAATAATGGAAAATGCTGAAGAAATGAAAACAATATTGGCCATCCATTTCCTTGACATCAAATTTTTATAATTATTAACATAATTTTATTTTATTTGTGCCTCTGCTTACTTCTCCTATTTCTTTTTTTTTTCCTATTGTCTTTGGATTATGTTGAGGCATATTCCGGACATATCAATGAAGACATTATTTTTAATTTGTTTTTATTCATTTGGTACAGGGTCTCATTACCTCACTACACAAGTCAAACTTGTAGTAATCCTCCTGTCTCAGCCTCCCCAGTACTGGGATTACAACTGTGTACCACCATGCCTGATTTGAGTGGCCAGTATGGCGTGCCTAGAGTTTCAGGGTGTGCTGGGATCGAACCTGGGCTCTTGTGCTTGCCAGGCAGACACTTAGACTGTTGAGTTCTCCCAAGCCCCTAAGACATAATTTTTAAAAGTACCCAAAATGTTTAGCGTAAACTAACCACATGATCAGTTTTAGTATTTTTCCCTCTTTTTCTGTAACTTTATTTCTCATGAAAATGTTCTAGCTGCATTATTAGTTATAAGCATATTTAATAGCTCCAATAAAGGCTTGTTTTCGTGTTTTTTGTTTGTGTGTTTATCTGTTTTTTTTCAGGCAGGATCTCCGTGTATAGTTCAGACTGTCCTTGAACTCTCTATGCCCAAGCTAGACTCGAACTCACAGTGCTCCTCCTGCCTCCATCCCAGAGTGCTGAGATTAGGGAGTGCACCACCACACCTGGCTTAGGAAGCCATGTTACAGACTTTTTATGCTATCTGCTCTCAGAATTTAGATTTGGCAAATGTTTAATGCCAGTTTTTCCTTATGGGAGTTGTAGTTAAAATTCACATTTCTTTTTCAAGACTTGAGGTTGGCTTTCTGAGTTAACAAAAGCATTAAGTAATACAATGATGACAGAAACCTTTTTCTTGATGATGATGACAACGATGATGATTAGAGTTTTTCTTGGTGGGGGGGGGGTGATCCTGAGAATTGAACTCAGGAGCTTCACACTGAGATCTATCCGCAGACCTTTTTTAAGTCTATATTTGGTGCAGGATCTTGTTACATCATTAAATTGCCCACACTGGCCTTAAATTTTTGATCTTTCACACTCTTTCCCTCTCTCCCTCTTTGTTTTTTTGACAAAGTGTGTAGTTCAGGCTGGTGTTGAACTCACTAGCTCAGACTGGCCTGGAACTCATGGCAATCCTCCTGCTCCAGCCTCTCAAGGACAGGGTTTATAGGTGTGTGCCACAGTATGCCACAAAATTTTTGTTGGTGCTAAAGATCAAACCATTGGCTTCGTGCATGCTGAGCACATGTATGTCTAAGCTCCATTCCCAGATCTCCGATTTCTAATCCTTTTTCTTCATATTCCATTCTTTTCTCTGGTCAAAGACAAATCTCAGTACAACATTTGTTTGCAGTTTTCACATTCTGTACAATCATGATTTCAAGCTTTGGCTTACGGGCTGGGTGCACATGCATGTGAGAAGTCTGATTAAGCTTTATGTTCTCAGCACCATTGGGCAAGTGTGGTACTTAGTATAGGCATTACTCAGAGAGGCGATTAAACAACTAATTAGCAAGAACATTAGTGAGGCCTGTTGCTTTCAAGAGTATACTCCTCCAACCAGTGGTTCCTTGTCCTTCTTCTCTTTCTCTTCCTCATTCCCTTTTTCTTCTTGTTTTCCTCTCTTCCTTCTTACAGTACTGAGGCTTGAACCTAAGACCTAGCACATGTTAGGCAAGGGCTTTCACCATTGGGCTGTAGCCAGCCCTTTTAAAATTTTAAAAATAAATTTTAAAAATTTATTTTAAAAAATATATTTTAAGACTGGGAGTGGTGGTGTGTGCCTGTAATCCTAGTGTGTGAGAGGCTGAAAACAGAATCACCACAAGTCCAATCTGTGTACGGAGATCCAAAAAAAAAAAAAAAAAAAAAATATATATATATATATATATATGTATGTGTATATATATATATATATATATATACACACACACACACACACACACACACACACACATATATTGAGAGAAGGTCTTACTAGATGTCCTAAACTGGCCTCAAACCTGCAATCTTTCTGCCTCAGACACCTGAATAGCCGGAATTACAGGTGTTCACCATTGTGTCAAGCATCCAAACCCATCATTCACAGGAGTTTGTGCCTTAAAATAAGTTGTATAGAACTGAGTGTGAGTTCTGTATTATATGCCTCTGAGTTTTATGTGCCTCAGAAAGGTTGAGCCAGTCTGAGCTGCAAAGTGAGTTCGAAGCTAGCCTGAGCCACATAGCAGAACCCTATTTCAAAGTAAGAAAGTAAGTTGTATGCTGCATATAGTTATGGCATGCATGTTGCTACATGTGGGTTTGTATCATTCAAAACTCTAAAAGGTTTATCATCACTGGGCTTTTGGATTTTTGGTGGGGAGCAGAGCATTCCAGGACTGAGCTCTACTTTTAGATTTAAATCCTATAGTGACCCTAATTTTCTAGCTTTGTTCTGAGTTCTTACTCCTTCCTGTCTTAATCATCTTTGGTTTGAGGCTGTGTGTAAATGTCCATTTCATTTTGTAAGCGTAACTTCAATTTTTGGCTGTTGTCCAGAATCTGCTTAATAATTGTAATAATTTTTCCCATTGATGAGACAAACTGCTCAACACCCACACATGAAAGGAGAAAATGTTAAGTTAACTCACAGTTTACAGAGATTTCAGAGGCCAGGGAGATAGTTCAGTTGCATAAGCGCTTGCCTGGCAAGTGCAAGGTCCTGAGTTTGATCCCTAGGACCAGAAACAAAGAGGTTGCAATCCACAGTTGGCTGGTTCTGAAGTACGGTGACATGGCAGTGGGCTATTGCACCCCTCCCATAGACAGGAAAAACAGTCTGTGGCAGGGCAGACAGAAGACAGCAGCAGCAACCTGCCTTCTCTCTCTCTTTGTATTTCATCCAGGCTGTAATTGAGACCTGAATGATTGGTACCACCCACACCCAGAATGGGTGCATATTTAAGATAGTTGATTTAAGACTTTTTTTTTTAGTTAGTTGAACTTTCTTACATTTCTTATGTTATGTAGTTTCTCATTTTTTTCTGGTAAATTAGCTATATTCTTCTTGCTCTGCATACCCTGAGAGAAACAGATAGATGGGATTGAATGCAGGGCCTTCTCCTTGATTTAGCCCCAATCCCTACTTTTTACTTTTTATTTTGAGAATGGGCCTCATTCAATTGGTAAATCTCCCAGGGTGGACTAAATATTTCAGTCCTTTTGCCTAAGCCTAGCAAAATGCTGGGATTATAGGCATGTGGCGCTATGACTATTTTGTTTTAATTGGATATTTTATCTGGATACAGTGGTACACACTACTCAGGGAGGCTGAGGTAGGAGGATCCCACATTTAGGAACAGTTTGGGCAACTTTAGGAATATCCTGACACAAAATAAGAAAATAAAAAGGGCTAGAAATGTAACTCAAAGATTGACCCTGTTTTCAATCCCCAGTATAGCAAAAAACAAAACCAAACCCAAAACAACAGCAAAACCTAGATATTTTAAATTTTATGTATGTTGGCCAGAGGCATGGTAGTGTGTGCCTGTAATTTTGGTACTTGGTAGACAAAGGCCACGGAGGCCAGCCTGGGCTACGTAGTGAGCTCAAGGCCAGTCTAAGCTATATAGTGAGGCCCTGTCTCAAAAATGAGTAAATAAATATTACGTATGTGGCAAGTCTGGATGTCATATTCCCCATCTTTCTTGAAATTGATAGTGCTGGGGCTGGCCAGATAGCTCAGGGGACTAAAGCGCCTGCTTAGGCAGAGCACAGTGGCTCGTGGTGCCAGCCCCACCCCCGAGACTGATTGAGACTGGGAGAGGTGACTGCTTGGAAGGTTGAAAGCTGGAGAATCACTAGGAATCCAGTCTGTGTGGTGAGACCCTGTAAACCCTATACTAAATACATTAAAAAAGAAAAAAGTTGTGTTCCATTGTAATCACTATTATTTACTTGTTCATTGCCTTTTCCAAACTATTTTTGTGAAGTCTCTATTCTTTGTAATGTGCAGCCACAGATCCGTTCACTCTGATAGTTCAGTGGTTAGTGTTTTGAGAGATTCATGTAGAAACCTTGAAACCAACAAGGGAAAAAAAGAAAAAAATACCCTAGTAGTGTTCCTAGATGGGCTTTCTTTTAGCAGACTCCTTCACTATGTCCCTTTACAACCCTAGTTTTTACTTTCTGTTTGTTTGGATCTTGAGATGAGAAAGCTTAAGTCTCTCAGGCCTTTTTGTGAGCTTGTGTCCACCTGGTGGCGTCCACATTCATGAATTCCCTAGGAGGAGAGTTTACCCTTCAGGGGGATATGTGCTGAGACCCCAGTAGATGCTTAAAACTTTGTATAGTATCATGTCCTATGGATTTTAGGTTTTTTCATATGTACTCAAACCTATCATAAAGGTTGATTTATAAACAGTAAGCGTTTAACAAAGCTAACAATAAACTGAGACAGTAATAATAATATACTGTAATAAAATGAGTATAGTCTGTCTCAAAATAGTGCATTATATCATAGATCTTAGCAATTTCAGAATATGATTTTTTCATTTAAAAGAAGCACTTTATGACTTCTTTCAGACATAGCTGAGTTGTCAGCCCCACTGCTCTTGAGTTTTGAGGCCATTAAGGAGAAATAGTAAGAGTTGCTTGAACAGAGCAGTAAGGAACAGTTGTTCTAATATCCAAGATGGTACTGAATGCCTAGCAGGCAAGTAGTGTATGGAGTGGTATCTGCAGGACACTCCTGGGAAGGATAGGATGTGGTAGTGCCATTTCATCAGGACAATGTATAATGTAAAACTTATGAACTTCATTTCTGAAATTTTCCTTTTAATATTTTGGTCTAGCTGAAATCACATGTAAGAGGGGATTACTGTATGTGGGATTATTTTGTTGATAACACAAAAGTATGGTTTTTTTGTCTTGTACTGGAGATTGAACTGAGGCCTTGTTCATGTTAAGCACTCTTTATCACTGAGCTATACAGCCTAAAGTTATTTTTTTAAACAACTTTATTGATTGATTGATGTTATGGCTGGCTCAGCCTGCCTTGGGGATGGGGCTGGCACATCATGTGGTGCTAGGGATCGAATCGCAGTCCCTGTGGTTGCCTAAGCTTGCCTAAACAGGCGCTTTATATCAGTGAGCTATCTTGCTGGCCCCTAAAGTTATTTTTAAGTTAGGCTCTCCATAGTGATGGCAATTCTATATGATTTTACATGATTTGTTAAACCATTGAAGATACAGTTATAGGTGCAGCCAGAGTCAGAAATACCTAAGTACTTACCTTGGTTACAGAGCTGAAGTGCGCACTGTAGGAAATGAATCTACTTGATTTTTTTTTTTTTTTTTTTTGAGGTTTAGTGAAAGGAAATAATAAATCATTGTGGTATTCTTTTCTCTTTCAGCTTTCAGAAGAATTATTAGACAATTGGCTCACCTACCCCGAGACTCAGCATGTCCCCCTGAGCCAACACATTCTTGGTTTTGCCATGAAATCTGTTACACAGGTGGTAATGGGCAATGCATTTGAAGATGATCAGGAAGTCATTCAATTCCAGAAGAATCATGGCACAGTAAGTCTGAGACTCAATTTAAAATAGTCCTTTTGACATGTCTGTCATCCCAGCACTTTGAAAAGCTGAGGCTGGAGGATTGCACATTCAGGCTCAGGTTAGGCAGCTTTGTGAGAACCTGCCTCAAAGTGAAAAAATAAAAAAGGGTCTGAGGATGCGAAGGCTCTGGGTTTAATTCCAGTACTGAAAAATAATTATCCTTTCATCATAATGAATATTTAAATTGTAGCTTTGCTGTTGAAGTTAATTTAAGCTTTCTTGTTTTTGCTTTTTTTTTTTTTTTTAACAAAAACAGTAAAGTAAGCAATAGTCATTTTTAAAATTCATTTCATTTTTAAAAAAATTTTATGTATTTGATTCAGTGCCTCACTACCCAGCTCAGACTCTTAGTGGTTCTCCACCACAGCACTGAGATTACAGGCATGTACCACCACACCTGTCTCATCACTGGCACAGCATGTGGTACTGGGGATCAAACCTGGGTCCTTGTGTGTGCTTGCCTAGGCAGGTGCTTAGACTACTGGGTTATCTCCTCAGCCTCCCAAGTGCTGGGATTATAGGTGTGTGCTACCATGTCTGGTCTCTTGGCTGGCTCTACACCCTAGGGGTGGGACCGGGAGTCAAATCCTGGGTCCTGCTTGCATAAGCAAACTCTTAGTGTGCTGAACTATCTTGCTGGCTATTTATTTGTTTTTTGAGACAAGATCTTAGTCCGTAGCCCAGGTTGGCCTTGAACTCACATGGCCCAGACTGGCCTTGAATTTACCGTAATCCTCTTGCCTCTTGGACCATTACTTGTGGAAATCTCCCAATTTGTACTTATCTAATACTTGGTGAGTAAATATAAACTTTATTTTGGGTGCAGGAAAGTTATTTTTTAAACGTTACTGAAGTTGTCAAAGTTTCAGATGGTAAACAAAACTTGATATCCTTCCTCAAGTAAATGATCTTTTCAAATTCGAAGCGCCAAGTGCTTGGCTTTGTCAGTCATACCTCCAGGAATGATTGACCAGCTTGTGAATTCAGAGGTGGAGGCAGCTAGTAATAAAGGGGAGATGTTACCATTAGTGTGATGGGTATTGATTTCACAGAATTAAAGTATGAGAAAAAGGCATACCTCACATTCAAATCCATGTTGGATTTCTGAAGTAAAATCCAAAAATCTTGCCCACCTATTATCTCACCAATATTACTGTACTATACTTTTGCTATTTAGATTGATGGTCTTTTAAATAATTGCCTACTATGTCTTTTATCTTTTGTAAGATTACGTGTTTTTTATAATTTTGCCAAATATATTTCTTTGTGGAATATTTTCTCATGCACTTTGTAATATTTCTATTGATGTGTCTTTTTTTTATTTTTGGTGGTACTGGGGATTGAACTCAGGACCTTGCACTTGCCAGACAAGCACTTATTCTACTGAGCTATCTCCCTGGCCC